>CATIWR010026220.1:0-14430 GCA_949677035.1 Omphalea diandra
TATATATATATATATATATATATATATATATATATATATCTTAATCATTAAGATATATATGCCAACTCAGATACTGAAAAGATCATATCCTATTTAGTTTTAACTTTTTAAATAAAAAAGAAATCTAAATATCAAGATCATATTTTTAATTATCTTAATATATATCTAAAGAAAGCATAAAATACCATTCATTTTTTTTGCCTTTTCTAATTATGTGACCCTATAGGTTCACATAATATTAGCAGTGGTCCAAAACCTATTTTTGGCCCATATGTCATAGGTGGCCTCTAGGAAGACATTATGACTATCTAAATTATGTGAATGTCAATAATCTGGCCTAACCTATTTTACAAATAGTATTATAATCATTTTGTCACATTATATCTCAATTGAACCTAAGGCATGGATCATGTCATTCTTATTTAGTTTAATTATTTCTTGATCTCTAAGTAGACTAATGTAAAATGACATTAATAACCTTTATCAATTCATCTTTGTATGGTCATACAATCTCTTTAGTGTAACTTATCGACGAGCCTAGAGATATATTTCTCATAAATATATGAGGAACAAATTTCTTCTCAATCATTCATATTCCTCTATATGATTTACATCATGTTCAATATCAGTATGCACAATCATCCTATTAAAGATATTATTGGACTGTATTAAAACATGAAGTTCATTATATTGGAATCTATGGTGATTTTTTATGTTAGATGATTAAGTTAATACTATTACATGAGAATTACTTTTGACATTTTATCCATGTAGTGTTCTCATTGTGGGTCTGCTCAATACAATATTTCTTAAACATATATCCATGTATTTGACTTAATATCACATATCCATGACTAGTAAAATATAGTCATCAATCCAAACACATCTAGTTTTCATTCATTATTATCCCAATAATTTTGATTGACTAGGGACAATTTAGAATAGAATTCTTTATACCTTAATGTTTTACTATCAAGTCACATACTTGATGTTATTGGGTAGAATTATTTATTTACGGAATGAATCATTTTGTTGTAAACAAAAGAGATATTTAATAAAATGTAATCATGACATTATTAAGAAAATATCTATTGCAAGCATTGGCCTACAATGTATAATTAACAAAAAATGAGCTTCATTATAGACAAAGATACATTCTACCACCAGGTCATGTCATTTGGTCTTAAAAATGCTACAGTAACTTATCAGCAGTTGGTCAATAGGGTATTCAAAAACCAATTAGGAAAAATAATGAAAGCTTATATCGATGATATCATTATAAAAAGTAAAACATGGGAGGACTACTTGAATGACCTAAAGAAGTCTTAAACATGTTTGATGTTTATAAAATGAAGCAAAACCTAAACAAATGTGTGTTCAATATTACAATAAGAAAGTTCTTTGGTTTTCTTATCAATAAAAAGTGAATCGAGTTGAATATATAAAAGATGTAGGCAATTCTAGCCACGAGTCCTCTCAAAACCATTAATGAAGTGCAAAAATTGAACAGGGGGATCAATGCCTTCAAAAGATTCATCTTATACTTAGCTAAACATTGCTTGCCATTCTATAAATTTTTGAAGAAGGCTAAAAGGTTCTGCTGGAATGAAGAAGGCCAATAGGTGTTCTAAGAGATAAAGTCTTTTCTCAGCTCACCTCTACTACTGAGCAGACTTGAGCCTAGTGAGGATCTATATATATACATCATAGCCACCAAGGAAATGGTTATCACCATCCTTATATAGCAATAATAAGGCAAATAATTTTTAATTTTCTATATCAATAACATTTTAAAGGGAGCAAAGTTTGGTATACAAGAATTGACAGAAAACTTATCTTATTTATACTCACAGTTACCACCAAGCTTAGACATTACTTTGAGGCATATCCCGTAACAATCTGAATAAATCAAGCCTTCAAGAAATGCCTCCATTAAGTATAACTCTTCATATGAATGCTAAAATGGTCAATTTGTCCTAGGTACTAATAGATTTGATTGTAGAATGGACAAGTGTAGACAAAGAATTTGAACTAAATAATAGTATAGAGGAACGAGAAACATTTGTTAATAAAGCACTTAATGTTAAAGGAGTAAGTAGAGGTATCATCTTGAAAAGGCCAAATGGAATCCTTGTATAATATGTTGTGCAAATCTATTTTCTTATGATGAACAACATCACCTAGTACAAAGCCCTAATAATAAGCCTAAAGTTTATTGAGGAACTATAACAAGAAAAAAAAATAAAGATATAGCGATAGTCAATTAGTCGTCCAACATATCAAAGGAGGATTTGTAGTAAAAGATTAGAAACTCATCAAATATTTGACAAAATGCCTTAAAATTATAAAAAAAACATTGAGGTATGAGGATGCAGTTGGTCCCTGAAATAAATATTCTAAGGAAAAAATGGAGCGGCAAACTGCCTGCCTAAATTAACAGCCACTTAAGCATTAATAAATTGGTCATTATTTATTGAGTTATTGAAAACACCTTCAATAGAGGAAGAAAAGGCACTTTTGACTAAGTAGACGATAGTTGGATGACCCTAATAGTTCGTCTAAAGATGGTATCCTACCATAAGATAAGCAATAATGCAGAACTATTATCAAACTCATAACAAATTATTTAAAAGGAAAAGGGGATGTTATAAAAAATATCCTTAAGTCACCCATGACAAAATGCATAATCATGGAGGATAGAGATTACATATAAAGAGAAATACATAAAGGATTTGCAACACACATAAAGCAATAGACGTATAACCAAATAGGCTCGTCTCATAAGGTATTTCTAGCCCATAATGGAAAAAGAGGCAAAAGAGCTAATGACTAGATGTATATAATGCAAGATATATAACAAAATCAACCAAGCACTAAGAGCCTTATAAAACATAATTGGCTTCACATAACCTTTTGATGAATAGGGGATGGATATACTTGGCCTTTTTAGGCTACTAGATAAAGAACGTTTTTATTAGTAACACTTAGACCACTTCTTCAAATAGGTAGAATTAGAGCCTTTAGCCATTATAATTGCATAAAAGATTATAAGCTTTATTTGTAAATAAAAAATATGCATATTTGTGGTCCCTCATAAAATTATTATAAATAATGGCAAATAATTCAACTATCAAAGTTTAGGGATTTCAACACTAGCTTCCACATACAACACAGACCACCATCAATGACACACTCGTAATCGAATGGGCAAATGGAGAATGCAAACTGAACAATCCTTCTAAGGTTTAAAAAGAGGCTAGATGAAGTAAAAGGAGTTTGGATAGAAAATAAAATAAAACCAAAAATAGCTAAAAACGAAATCCCATTCTCTCTTATATATGGATCAAAGGTAGTTATTCTCGTTGAAATCAATATATCATCATACTGAATAAGTTGATATGACCTAGTAAGTAATAAGGAATAGAGAAGAAGTAACCTAAACCTTTTAGCAATTACTAAGGAGTTGGCGTATACAAAAATGGTAGCAAATAAATAGAAATGGCTAGCGATCACAATAAAATAGCAAAAAGAGCTTCAAATAGGGGTGATAATGTGCTAAAGTAAGAAATATAGGATAAGGAGATACTAGAATTGAAAAGCAAAATGCCAAATGGGAAGGCCCTTACACAATTGTCCAAGTGGTAGGACTTATAACTATCAAATAAAAAAAATGAAAAGGGAAAAGTTCTCCTTAGGGCATGGAACGTAGCAATGATCAAAGTTATAACTATTGTAATTTTTTTATTATAACCTCTTTTTTATATATATCAATAAAATTTATAGCTCTCATTCACCTATGGACATAAACCTTGAAGACCAAAGGGGTAAACCACGTAAATTTTTGAGTTTCTTCTTTGTTCTTATATAATAAAAGAAAAAGATTTAAAAGAATACCCCTAGCTTGAGCAAGAAACTCATTTAAAAAAATACTAATTAATAAAAGGAAGAAAGAGACAGATACCTAACTCAGGCAAAGCAACTTGTTAAAGAAATACCAAGTCATAAAAAGAAGGGAGGGGTAGATATCTTAGCTTAAGCAAAGAAACTATATTAAAAAAAATTAACAAATAATGAAAAAAGTGAGACGTAGATTAAAAAAAAAGTGGCAACTAATACCAACTAATAAAAAAAAGGGCAAACACCTTAGCTTGAGTAAAGAACTTGATTAAAAAATGCCAAGTAATTAAAAAAAATGGAGGGGTAAATGCCTTAATCTGAGAAAATAAACTAGATTAAAAAAATGCTAAGTAATAAAAAGAAGGGAGAGGAAAATACCCCAACCTAAGCAAAGAAACTTAGTTAAATGTCAAGTAATAAAAAGAAGAGAAGTGCAGATACCCTATCCTAAGCAAAAAAGATTGGCTAAAAAAAAAACTGAGTAATGAAAGATTACAAAGCATAAAATATAATGAAGGAAAAGCTTAAAAAAAACAAAAGCTTTTATTCATCTATCAAACATTTAGATCTTCACTATTTACATTATTATTTTGATCCATATCCATTTTAGTGTTAGGCACCTTAATGGCTATGGTCTCACTATCTATATCATTTAAAAATACCTACCAATTTAAATAATACAAAATTAGGAGTAGGATATGGGAAGATGGATGAGATGAAGGTAAAGTCAAAGGCATATACCTCCTTTGAGCATTGAATGATAAGCTTCTCTAAATAGTTAGAAAGAATGCCCTTAAAATAGCTCGCCACAATAGATGAAGCATTCTCAAAATAAAGCTCATGCAACAAATGCTTGATTTTTAACTCTTTCTCTTTCTCCTTTAACTACTAGTGCAACGTGTACACTAAGTTATCCATCTCCGCCTTTTTGACCTTCATATCCTTTAACTCTTTCTCAATAGTCCCTCATTTTTAAATACACATCATTTTTACAAATTTTGTTCATTCTATTTTAAGGAATTTATATTTTCCTTAAATAATACATTTAAGGCATCTCTCCCTAAGGTTAAAAATCACTTGAAAATCAATTAAGCACAATCTTAGGGTAACACAATGAAAAATATATTTATTTTAAATAATTTAGATAATAAAATTTTTAAGAAAACAAATCATTTTGAGAACTAAAATGTAATTGCTTTTATAAAATAATTTGAAAAATAAATTTCAAATAACATATAAATAAACATGTTGTATATGTTAAGAATTATATACCAAATAAAGCATAACACAATAATTCCTCTTTAACATGTACAAATATATAAATACACCAAATTAAAGGCATAATATATGAGAAATAATTACAAATTTTATTATTATTTGTTGAAATGACGTGATACCAATTAGCATCTTGAAGTCTATATCCCTTTTTTTTTTTTTTCTTTTTATCATACTTCATTCACCTTTAGATTTGACATTTTAAGCATTTGGTGCATGAGTCGCTAACTTATCATTTAAACATTTTTCTTTTCTACCCATATTTTCTCGGCTCTGTAATGATTAGGAGCAAATACTTTCTCATTATTTGGCCTTACATAGTAAAAATATACCTTATAGCCAAATCTATCATAATTATAGTATAGCCAAAGGAATGCTCTTGTATATCTATAAAAAAAAGTAGTCATAAAAAAACTTTTTATAAGTTTGAGACCTAAGTAGTCATACATTTTTCCTAGACTTTGGTCTTTTAGACCTATACATGCAAGCATAATTAGTTATGGGTCTTTATGAGTATGAATTTGAACATTTGGCACTATGCACATATGTTCTTTGTTAGTGCATCCTAAAAGAGAAAGATGAATGATTATGAGTAGTTTGCCTTTTAGGTAAGGCCTATACATGTAAGTCCATCATGTCTTGCCATGTGTGTATAGCATCTTGATGCATTGTATTGTATATTTTGCCTTTTCAACCTATGAGATGCATACATACAAGTATGATTAGTATTTTGATTAATTTTTTTAATATATTCATGTGCTTGTGTCTTGACCCTAGGTTTTTGTGTTATAGGCTTTGTATTAGCATTAGCCTTTTTGCAGAAGGGTTTTATGATCTGGCATCTTAATGACTATGTGTTTTACTATGTTTAACCTTCATAAATACATTTTTAAAACTAGAGGAAGAGGCATGATTGTATCATATTTCACATTAAAATCCTTTTAAAAGCCCAAAATCAAATCAATTTTTTTCCTTTTGTAAATTTTAAAAGAGAGTTTTTCAAATCCCATACTTTATTTTTCAAACTCTCATTTTTTTAGAGGGGATTTTATAAAATTTCTTTTTAAAAATTAGCTTTTTATTTTCTTTTTTTAAAACATCAATTTTCATCTTTAAGAATTCCCATTCGTTTGAATATGAAAAAAGTTCTTTAGAAAGCAATTCCTCATTTCTTTTTCTTAAATATTCAACTTATTTTAAAGCACTTCTTTAATTTTAGAAATAAGAAAACTTCAATTTTCAAAACTCATTCTATTTCTTAAACTATTATTTTTGTGTAAAGATTTATCTTAAGTCCTTAATAAGATTTTCTACTATGAATATTTCTTTGATATCATCATCAAACTCATATATCTTATTTAAAACATTCTCCTTTCAATGTCCTCTAAGACCATGAAACATGTAATCTTTAATTTCGTTTTGGACTTTCTTTTCTTTAGTTAGACAAACACTTTCACTTATATAGGTGGAATTGCACAAACCTTTGCTCCTTCATGACTCTTAAATCATATTCTTGATAGATGGACTTGATGGTTGTCGTAGATCTTTATTGTTCAACACTTAAATTGTTCAAACACTTTCACTTATTTAATTGGACAAACACTTTCACTTGTATACATGGAATTGCATAAACCTTTGCTCCTTCATGACTCTGAAATCATATTCTTGATAGATGGACTTGATGGTTGTCATAGATTTTTATTGTTCAACACTTAAATTGTTCAAGAAATTATGAGCTTACCCTTTTAAAAAGTTAGGGTAAATTCTTTGATATCACTTGTTGGTTTTTTAGTGAAGATAATGAACCAAAAGGGAGGTAAATTGGGTGAAACTTTCTTAGAAGTTCCTTAAATTCAATTGCGAACAAAATATGAATGTTAAGTTCTCTCACTAATCCTTAAATTCAATTGCCAACAAAATATGAATGTTAAGTTCTCTCACTAAAATAATAATCACATATAATGATATAGAAATCACATACAATGGTATAAAGATAAGCCCTTTTAAAGTTTTACACAAAGTTCACAAATTGTTTCTCTAGGCTTTTATCCTTGCTAAAGTCATTTGAGTTTCCTTTTTATGGACATGAGTTAAAACTAGTCATTACCCTATCAAAAAGGCTCCAAAACACCTTTTTGAAAAGCTAGCTATTAGTAGTCTGAACAAAGTGTTCACCATATTGATTTGGCTATTTACTATACTATTCCTTAAGCTTTTGACTCTGCATTAGTCGTTACCTAAGTTGTTCACTTATTGAATGAGTTGTTCAACCAATCATTCTTTTCACCTCAAAGTCATTAAAATAATTTGTCTAATTTTATTTAATTTTGTTCATGTTAAATGGGTCCATAAAAAATGTGAATACAACCATTCCTCTTAACTTGAATGGGTGTTTCATTTTTTATTTGGCTATTTCACCCTATCTGGCTACCTGGCTTGAACGACTTCTCTAATGAACCAGGCATTCCACTTCTAAATAGGTCATTCAACTCTCTTTCTTCTTTAAGCTTCATCTTTGATGCTTTGGCCAATCTTTCACAACCTTCAATATATATATATATATATATATATTGCCTTCATCTCTATCTTGCATGGCTTATTTTCTCTCTCTCTTTGATTTATATTTAATTTCATGCCTTCTAAAATGTCTTGGATATTTTTTGTGGCTTTTAATAACCTTTCTTTTATAGGTATTCTTAAGGTATTATTCTTAAGATGCTTAGACCTTTTCTTTTATATAACTATCAAATAGAGCATACATCTTAACAAAAATAAAAAGCATTTAAAAATAAGGTTAAAACTTCTCAAAGTTTTGTTATCATTCAAAATATCTTTTAAATATATGATTAAGGCAATACCTTATCACACTCTTATGTTCACATGGTTAATAATGACCATTTTGATTGTAATAAAATTATGTGATGTTTGGTGTAAAATAGAATATAGATGCTTTCATTCAATAAGATGTGTATGATATAAAGGTAGTCATGTTCAAAAATGAATATGAAGCTTTCACAATCATGTTACCAAACTTTTGAGGCTAGTTGTGATTATCCTAGCTAAGAATTATATTTTTCATTGTAAAGATTTAACTATGAAATAAGGCATCAAAAGATTCATGTTCTTTAGTAAATATAGTTAATTACTTTGACTTCTCAATTTTAATTGATCGTTTCATGTTATTGTTGACAAACTTATAATACATTAAGCTAGATTATTCAATTTTCCATTTAGCTTTTTAACTTTTTCTCTTAAGTTTACATTTTCTTAAACTATATTTTCATTTTTGCCTTTGGTAATGATAAGATCATACTTCATCTCATCAATCATAACAATTTAAGATTTTAGAAAGTCATTTTCAACATTAGTCACAAGTAAATCTAAAATTTCATGACTTAATCATCTAAAGATTCACATTCAATTCAGAGAATTTGGTTTTTAATATTTAATACTTCTTTTGGATATCTTAAGTTTTATGTATAACTCCTCAATGAAGTGTTTTTCTTGGAAAATGGGATTAGAGAAATTTACCTCAAGTGACTCATCCTTATCACTTTCATCTTTGTCTTCTTTAGCTATTAAGCATAAATTATAATTTCTTCTTTATCACTTTCCTTTTCATTAGAGCAGGAGGCTTCACTTCCATTTTAGTTAGCCATTATGGCTCCCTTGTTCTTCCTTTTCCAATTAAGGTATTTAATTTTGTGTTATTAGGTTTGTTATATTAAAGTACACTATTTTAGGTTGCTCCTTCTTGGTTGGTTCATATTTACAGATGTTTCTTTTGTATGATTTCTTGAATCTTCTTCTATTCCTTTTGGATACTTTCCCAAATTTGTTTGCAAGCAAAAACAATTCATCTTCTTTATCAATGTTTGAATTATATTCATCACTCAAAGATGATTTGAATATTGGTTTCCTTTTCATTTCATCTTTATATATTTCATCTCTTTTCCAATCATCATTTACGAGGTTAAGCGTGAGCCAACTACCTTATTATATGAGAATGTGTTCAAGTCCTTATAGTCAAATAGTATTTTCACTTTTGATCCTAAAGTCATAGGAAGAAACCTTAACACCTTTTTTACCATCTTAAGTTTTATGTAAGAATTTCTAAGACTTGAGTAAGTTGATGATACTTGTAAACCTTGTATTTATTTGAGAAATAGGTTTATTAGATCTAATTTCAAAAATTTCAGAATAATGCATTAGTAGATTGATTTTAAACTGTTAAACTTGACTAATGCCTTTATATATGACCTCTAACTTACCAAATTTCTTTGGTAAAAGTACAATAGATATTCTATTGTATTTAACAAAGTCAAAACCTTATCTATTATAACACATTCTATAACTTTCTTAAGGATATAAGTCTAGATATTATGTTCCTTCACACATCTATTATCCACTAGTTGTATAAAATTCCTTATTCTGACTTGCAAAAAGGAAAAACTAGTTCTATTAAATAGGGATAGAAATATATTACCCCTCAAGTGTAAGAAAGGTTTTGTATTAAACTAGAAGCCATTGGATTTACTCAAAATGTTAAGTCTTCCTTAAGTTGAGACCTACTTTAGTACCAAGTGTAAGTTTTATAGATGTCCCTAAAAAGAGGGGTTAATTAAGGCTTTTCATTTTTTTTTTCAAATTGTATACTAGATTAACATTAAAGGTCTTTTAAGAGTGATTATACAACAAGAGCTATCACCAAACAACCATAAGTTAAGCATAAAAATCAAATTGATTGAAAATTATATGATCATAGTAGATGACCTTAGTAAACTATAGTGCAGACAAGGTACTAAAAGCAAAGTATCTTTTCATATAACAACTATACTATAAAAGTTTCAAAATTTTAATTAAAATCACTTTGATTAGTATACCATTATTAATATTCAATAAAGCGAGATTTAAAGACTTACTCACATTAAACTTTAAGTACAATCCCAACTGTAATACTTTAATAATATAGATTCAAATTTTAATTTTTAACTTTTAAAGATAATAAATATGGTGTATAAATTTTCAAGATAGCATTTTAAGTATTAAACATATATTTTTCAAGCATAATAAGAAGATACAAGGACATAAAGTAAAGGAGCAACTAAGGGTTAGAAGATGCAAACTCATGACTTTTGTAATGGTTTGACTATTATGCCTATATCCACTCTTCAAAGTTCCTCCTTTAAACCTTTCTCTCCATTATCAGCTCTATTAATGGCCATTATGGCCTAAGTAGTTTCCATTTAGAAAATTACCTGAATGAAGCACTTTTCTTCCTTCTCCACAAGCTTAAGTTGTTTGCTAACCTCCATAAGTTTTATCTTAGGTGTTTGCAAACAGATTCTAAGTTTTTTTTTTTAAAAAAAACATTTAACTATAATATCATGCTCTCATTAGGTGCCAAATAAACCTTTATGTTCACTCTTTTACATTCACTATAAAGATGCGTAGGAAAGACCTGATCTTCCATATATGAAATTTATGTCATGGCTTTTCCTCCTATGATGAAAGTAAAATGAAAATATCTTTAAATATTCCTTGATTATGCTTCTACCTACATATATTATGAATGAATCTACTCTTTTTATATAATTCGTTTCTTAGCCAAGCTGTTTAGTTAATGGACAAAGTGTACTACATAAATTTATCAAAAAAAAAAAAAAGCCGCATTGTCCGCTAATCCAAAGTAAGTTTAGTTATTATATTAAAAAGATTTGTCTTTAATCAAATATAAAATTAGGAAACAATAGTTTGCTTAAATCTTTTAATGTTGACATCATTGCACAAAAACTATCTTAATAACAATAGTTGCATTTTAAAAAAAAAAAAATTTCAATGGTATGAAAAATTCAATTTAATGTAGATGAGATACAAAATTACCATGATTTGACTTTTAGAATGGTAGAAGAAGATTTCCTAAATACATTCTAGCTTATGAATTCTAAACCTCATGGTATTCAAGTGTTCTTTAAACTTTCATCAAGCTTCATGATATTTTTCACTTTATGTTTTTGTGATTTAAACTTACGTTGATTGCATTGTTTAATATAATGTACTTGTAAAAAATTCCTAAAAGATAATCAATCTGCCTTATGTTGTTAGTTCACATCTTATAAGATTTTGTTATCATCAAATAATTGTCCTTAAACACTATTTGCTTCTTTAATCTTCTCCCCTCATAAAATAATGTTATTTTAAAGGACTTAATAGAACCCATAAAGCCAATTTAACTACACCAGATAGGCCTTGCTCTCATCATTTTCATCTTTAATGGTTAACATATACACCAATGCTTGAATTAGATAGGCTAAAACTTAAACATTAGGTCTTATATTAATCTTTCCTTTGATCTTACTTATCAAGATGGTTATTATGTCTTTTGATGGAGGAAGATCAAATGAGAAGCCAAAGGAGATGTTCATGACTACACCAAAGATAAAGTCATGCCCATATAATAATAGTCACATGCATAACTGGTAGAATCTAACGAATAAGTATTTTTCTCCTCAAGTTAAGTCCTAATAATTTAACTTCTTGACTTAATGAAATGTTGGTATATGTCCTAAAGCCAAGTAGTTGGATTAAGGATATACTAAATGATAATCATGATTATTTAAGTCAATATTCATAGGTTCTTTATCTTTTAGCTTTTTCAAAACTATATGGAATTAGGTTACATAACATATATTAATATTATAATGCTTATAGATGAATTCCATAGAATTTATACACTTTGGAGAAGTAGTTATAAGAAGTTATAACTATGAGATATTTATTCCATCAAAATGTTATTCCTAAACTATTCCTAGTTAAAAATGAATTCCATGGAATTCATGCTCGTTGGAGTGGTAGTTATAAGGAATTATAACTATGAGATATTTACTCCATCAAAATGTTATTCCTAAATTATTTTTTATCAATATTCTATCAAGATTAGACATTAATAAAGCTATGACCTTGGTATATATTATGTTCTTGATGTAAGGGTTAGTAAGCTGCTAATCTCATAGATAGAGGTATATGGGATACTTAGAACTAACATAGCAATGTTTGTTAGGAAATAAGCTCACTAAATAGCCCACTTGAGAATTTCCTATGGGGTATTATTTATGTAGTTGTGAAAATCTCTTGTAGGAGTTGTGCAAGTAATCCTTATGACTTGAGATCATCATAGTGTCTTATCATGGGACTGTTATATTAATTTATGACTTCACTTGTCCTAGCCACGAATCTCTCATAAGGCTTATTTTGGATGTAGCATGAACATAATGGAGGCAATGAATGATCAAGATAGGATTTATTGGTCCAAGATATATTAGAAACATTTTATAAATCTTAATTAATATTGACTGAAAAATCCTTACAAAGTTTGATGGATGAATAGAAGAATGTCTTCTATTGCATCATTGATATCAATGATTAATAAAGAACTAAAAATATATTAAACCATACAAAGGAGACACTAATTCATTCTTTAGATTTGATTAGATGTTATACAATGAAGATATTAAATTATCTAGTAAACTTCTTACTAACAGTTAGATCAAACAACCTTAATTATTCCTAATAATTGAGTGGTCATGAGGTTGAAGTGTATTGACCCTAATTTTTAAATATAAATTAATTAATTATAGTATTAATTGTGAATTAAATTAGTTTAATTCATCTTTTTTCTAAACTTGTTGATTTAGAATTATAATTTATATTTAATGTCAATATAATTAGAAAGTTTAATACACATAATAAGTTTCAAAAAGAAATTAACATGAGATTATATAATAGTTAAATAATGGGTCTCTCTTTATGTTATTTAAGATTTTAATTATAAGTACTAAATAAGTTTGGCGACTTAAGTCTAAATGGGCTGAACTTAACTAAATAAGATTATGTTAAAGAGTTTCTTGTATAAGAAGATGAAGGGGCCGACTAGGATAATAAACAATTAGGCCATAAGGATTTGCTACATAGGATAAATTGAAAATAGCTTTCTTCTTCATTTGGTGGATTCGGCCATGGAAGAAAATTAAGTTTTTAGCACTGTTACCTATTTTTCACCTCACTTTCTGGAAGAAATTCAAGAGGTTTTCCTTTGTTTGGAGGTCAAGATTGAAAAAGCTTGAAAACAGTTGTAGTTGGCTACAATCCTCCTGTAGTGAAGTTAGTTTGTTTTCTTAGAATCACATAAAGGTAATTTTTATAATCTCCTAAATTATTTCATTACCATTGTTAGATATTAATATAATTCATGGATGAGAATTAAATTAAAATTTTAAATTTTCCTTTCTGATGCATGTAACTAGATTGTCTAGGTATTAAAGATTTTCAACATAAAAGATATCAATTTTGATTTGATTTAAATCTGCTAAAAAAAAAAGTGAATTGAACTCAACTCGATCTTTACAAGAACCAAAAATGACTCAGAAAATTTTAGATTAAACTTGAATTCATTTTTACCGAACCTGCACATGATGTTAATTTAACTAAACTTATTCAATTTAATTTATTAGGAATATTTAAAATTTACTTCAAATATATAATATTTTTTATTTAAAAATCAAAATTAGGAATAATTTGATTCAAAGCAATCTGAAACCTGCAATAACTCTTTTTTTTTTTTTTATTCTTAACTCGACTACTTGTGTTACTCCCACTTAAATTTGAACTGGCTCTATTCAAGCTCATCCAAGAAATATTATGTAAAAATTAATCTAATTTAAAATTGCCTTAACCAGACCTAATTGCCGTATCTAAACCTAGCCAGGCATGAATCTTGCATTGAATAACATCATTTTTAAATTTAGGCATTTTTCTTTCTTTTTTTGTTAAATAAAAAAAAAAAGCTCATGTGATAAATTAATAGCAACCACATTTTTTTTTTAGCGTCGCTCAAGATGTGCTACATAATTTATAATCTTGTGAATTGATAAATTTTTCCTTTTAGTTAATAAGTTAAAATATTCTTTTTAATATTTTGAAAGGTATCCTTAACAATTACAATTAATATTCTTTCTTTTATCTAATTTTTACATATTTTTGAAGTATAAAACTAAATTATTTTATGAACATATAATAACTAAAATCTAGTGCTTTCTTGTTTTGTTATATTTATTACTAATAAAAATTTTAGAAAAATAAAAAATGTTTAAAAATTTTCAGGATATTTTTTTCAAGAAAATAGGACAAAATTATATATATATATATATATATATATATATATATATATATATATATATATATATATATATATATATATAT
>CATIWR010026237.1:0-29974 GCA_949677035.1 Omphalea diandra
TGCTGGAAATCAAGCCATTTGGTTTAGAAAAGTGTTGACTGATCTTGGTTTTGTTCAAGCTAATCCAACAGTAATTTGGGTGGACAATAAGTCTGTCATTGCCATTGCAAAGAACCCGGTTCAGCATGGAAGAACAAAGCATATTCAAGTCAAGTTTCATGCAATTAGGGAGGCTGAAAAGACTGAAGAAATCAAGCTCCAGCACTGTTGCTCAGAGGAACAGATTGCAGATATACTTACCAAAGCTCTTCCAAGAGCTAAGTTTGAATTTTTAAGATCAAAGCGTGGAGTCTTCAAGAAGAATATCAAGGAGGAGTGTTGGTCATTGACATTCTTCTAGAAGATTTTAAGAAAATATTTTTGAAGAGACTTGTTAGCAAATTTTTGGTAAAAAGCAGACAATATAACCATGCCTCTGTTGACAGCATGGTGTTTGTGAATTTGTGAGGACGATGAGCTGTAAACAACATTCAACATATTTGTATCAGCTATATAAGCTGGTTTTTGTATTAATATGATGAATGAAAAAAGAAACTTGTGTTTATGTTTCAACTTTTCTCTAAAAAACTTGTTGTTCCAGCACTTGAAGTTTTTGACTTCTGTGTGAAAATGAACACTTGCATTATGAGAGTGGTTTCAAGTAGTTTTCCAGGCACTTGGTGGAGAGGAAAGGGCTTTATTTGTGGCAATGATTGACGCAATATTGTGGAGCCGCAATCGAAAGGTTTGGGATGATGACGACTGCTCTCCATTAATTGTTGTGCAAAATATCGGAATTGCATTACAGCAGTACTGGCAAGTGTGGGATGAACGAGCAGGCAAGTTATCTGGGCATACAAGTTCTAATGGCAGTAGTGTTGGTAGCAGGTGGCAATGCCCCAGTGAGTGTTATTTCAAGCTCAAAGTAGAAGTTGCTATGAATTGTTCCACAAATAGGGCAGCAGTTGGCGCTGTCATTCGAGGTCACATGGGTGAGGTGCTAGCTGTTATGTCAGGCCCACTACAATGTTTTGCAGATGTGGTTTGCATGGAAGGAGTGGCGTTACGCGAAGCTTTGGTTTGGGTGAGACAGAATGGCTGGGTGTTGTCAACAGTTGAAGTGGATAGTTTAGCTTTGGTACAACATCTTCAAAGGGACGCGCCAGGTTTCATGCAATTTGATTTTATTATTAAAGATATTAAGGGGCTGCTATCAGGGTATATTAGCGTGTTGCATGTTAAGCGGGAAGCTAATCGAGTTGCGCATGTGTTAGCTCAGGCTGCGACGCATTCTACTACTCAAGTCGCTTGGCATCATGCTCTTCCAGTGTATGCTTTGGATGTCCATGTTACTGACACCCGGCTTTTGCCCATTTAATAAAGCTTCTGCTTTTCTTTCAAAAAAAGAAAAAAAAGAAAAAAAGATTTTGAAGATTAACACAAATGCAAACTTCAAATAGTCTAGATTGATTATGGGTGTTTTACGTATTTTCACACATCTATGTACTTAATAGTCGTTCATGGAAGTGCCAACTGCTAAGAGTAGCACTAAAACAGGCCTTTGTTACGGACTATAAGTCTATTACCTCCAAGCATTTTCTATTTCCACTTTCCTGAGTTTCTCATAATCCCGTTAGAGACTGATGATGTTGGTTTGATGGCCTTTCGAATCTTTAAAACATTCCAAGCAGTGTTAGCACAGTGCCCTGCAGTTGCAAGCACATCCTTTGCAGCTTCCCCTGCACCTTCACCAAACCTGCTTGAGCAAAATTTGTAGTTATTCACTATCAGCAATACGACACAGTATCATGTATGTTTGTACCATCAGTGTAACAGTATGACGATTTAGAATTTGCCTCGTAATGCCGGAGGTCATAGATGCAAACCTGACGACCCTTCAATTTTTTTGACGATTTTGGATGTACCCAAATTTATGCTTATAAACAATTGAAATGAGTGTGTTGCAGGGTTCAAATCATGACGCTAGACTTGTATAGGTTTTATGTCAGATTGAAAATAAAGATTGGCAAATATATTTCACTAGGTTTTTCAAGTCTTACTTATTAGTGACAATTCTGGTGGTAGCACCAGATGTTGCAGACAGTGCTTGCTTACCAGCAACTTCAGCTGCATCCAAAATCTTATCTGCAATTTTCAATATTGCAAATATTGTCACCACATCATTTTTTGGACGATCGGAATTGAAGCTTCTTATTTTATTATTCATATATTCAAACAGTAACATATCAAAAACTACAGGGAAAAACTGTAGGTTTTTGAAGGGTGCGGATTTTACTCACTAACAGCATCAAGTGAAGCCAACAGGACCTCTCCTTGAGCTGTGGCTAGGAGCGCCTTTCCTGCTTGGGATTTAGCCAGTCGTGTCATCAGCGATTCGCTGGCAATACCAACGCCATCAAGCACAGCTTTGCTTAGATTTTCTGTCATCTTTGATAGATTTCTCACACTAACAGCATAAAAATAGCAATCATGTCAATTGGAGGAAAATCAGAAATGGTCACATTATTGTGTCAGTATACCGTTTTAAGCTGTCATTGGCAGTGCTGTCATTGGTGGCCTCCGCATACTTCTTGCTGTTAGTTCTACTAGCACTGAGACGAAGTTTCTCCTCTGTAGCAGGATTTGAAATCATTTCCACTCCCTTGTGAACCTGCTTTTTGTCCAATTCTTCAGATAAATTGAATACATTAAGATGCTGCATGTCTACTTTTATTGGGATTCACAAGCTATTGCTTGTGATGCAAATAATGTTCCTATACTGATGTCACATTAATCTTGGTTTAACTGCTATGATCTAGCTGATAAATTAGAATCCGCAATCATAAAGTGTGAGTTGATCTTATTAACTTTTTCTTTTTTTTTTTTTTGGTTAATTAAACTCTAATTGGGATTAAAACTCCAGACCTTTTATTTGTAGAGACAATTCCAGTACCATTGTTGAACCAATTAATTTATCACTTTCCCTTTGTATATTGATAATTTTATAAGATGGTAGCAATTTTTTACTTTAAGAAGCATAACTCTAATTGAAAAAATTATACCTGACTGATGTAAGCATTGCTACATATGAATATCCCTCTCACAATCTGACCACTTCCCTCTGCAATAGCCTTTGCCAAAACATTATTATAGCCTTCTATCCCATAAGCAAACTGCTTCCACTCGATATTGCTACTACTCTTACTTAATGTAGTACAAGAAAAGCATGAGTTTTCCCTCAGGAAAGCATCAAGCAAGGCCAAACTGCTGCAATACTGCTCCAAAAAGGTCACACCATAGCTCAAAGGATCACAGTCTTTCATTGGTAACGAAAATAAATAATGAAGAGAATCAAGCTTAACGACAGGCTCATCTTTTGTTAGAGGCCACTGAAGATCATCACCCACTTTAATTATAGTAACAACAGGAATAGTCTTATCCAGGATTTGAACAAGCATGAAATCGCCCTTAGCAAGTTCTAGAGCTTTTCTTTCATCCATGAGATGAACTGTGCATCCTGGAATCTGCAGTAGAACTTGTTGGTTGATGTTTTTGGTTTCTGGATTCCTTTGTTTTGATGAAATAATTTCAGGGTTAGCATGCCTGTAGAAAGAGGCCATTTCTGCTGCTCTTGTTTCCTCTATTCAAGAGAACATATTTGATATATATGGATGAGAAGGATGATAAAAGCAGATATATAGAAAGAATGTTTAAGCTAAAATTGATTCTTGCAACTTTATTCTATTCTTGAGGAATAATAGGCATCGCTAACTTTTTCTTGTAACTAATGAATCTTAATTTTTCAGTTACAGCTAACAATTTTCTTGTGAGAATAACTGTGGATTTCAAATACGTACAGAAGGAATTACTCTGAATTTGGTTGCTAATCTTGAAAAGTAGTAATGAAATTATAGAACTATTAAAAAATAATTAGTAATGTGATTAATCATTTAAATAACACAATTTATTTTGGCTACTTACAGCCGTAGCCATGTGGTAAGCATTCCTTTAAATGCTTAGAGAGGTCTTGAGTTTGATTCTCACCCTCCTTGTGGATAAACTTTTGAGTGTTGCAAACAATCTACTAACTATTGACTATCTCGCTTCCAGACTAATTATTAATTAATGTACCTTATAAAAAAATATAATTTATTTTTCTTTCATTAAAATTTAAGCTAAAGTATTATTTTTGTTTTTCTGCAAGCGCGGGTGCTTGGCTTGGTTTTTAAAATTATAGGTTGCGAAGTCAAATCCAGATACTTTCTCCCGTCTGATGACTTGGGAAAGTTCACTTTTTTATTCGATCCATCCATAATTGAAACGTAATGATACTTTTGGTTGTGCAAAGTGCAAAATGAGAGCTTAAAATTGTTTATCTAATAAATGAAGCAAAACTTACTTTTCTTGCTTACAATAATTGTCAGAACAGAAACCACTCATACTGCGGGAAGCAAATGAGTATGGACTGCAAATCACACACATGTACTAGTTATTGGAATTTTCAATTCATGTAGTGTTCACTATTTTCATCTTCTGCATAATGCATTTCACTCCTCCTGCGGCTTATGACTTTCTACTTCTGTTCTTAGCTGCATTCCTCAGCATCCCTGCAGAGACAGATGATGCTGGATTTATAGCCTTTCTTATTTTGAATATATTCCAGGCGGTGCTAGCACAATGCCCTGCAGTTGCAAACACGTCCTCTGTAGCCTTCCCTGCTCTTTCACCATACCTGCCCATCCAGAAACAAAAATAAACGTAATTAGCATTAAGTGTTACTAATTGAAGAAACATAAGATAAGAAGAAAAGGGTATTTAAGAATTTAGACAAACACGTAACATGTCAGAAATAAGGTTATTGTTACCTATTAGAGACCATTCTGGTTGTAGCCTCTGAGGTTCCAGATAGAACTTGTTTTTCAGCAGCTTCAGCTGCATCTAGAATCTTGTCTGTTATTGGAAAAATAAACATATTATATTTGTTAATGAACACTTAGCTAAAATTTTGCATATCAAACAAGAAAATGCTAGACATTACTACTTACTAACAGCATCAAGTGAAGCCAAAAGGACTTCTCCCGGTACCATGGATAGGAAAGACTTCCCTGCTTGGGATTTGACCAAAGGAGCCATCACTGAACCCGTAGCAATTCCAACACCATCAACCATTGTTTTGCTCAGCTTTTCTGTCATCTTTGACAGCTTTCGCACACTACATAATAAGTAGCATCAATCATATATCTGACTAAGTAAAAAAGAGGATACGGACAGACTACAGAGAGAGAGAGAGAAAGAGACAGAGTGAGAGAGAGAAGATACCCATATTTTAAGGGGGGAAAAAAACATTAATCTTTTCATTATTATTTTGAAATGAAATTGTTGTTATCTTCGGATACCGTTTTAAGCTTTTGTTGACTTTGCTCTTCTTTGTGGCCCCCGTATTGCTGCTAATTTCTGTAGGTCTGGCTCCATTTTTCTCCTCTGCTGCACGAGTTAAAATCATTTGCCCTCCTTTATGGACCTGCTTTCCCATCGCTCTTATAGAATAGTTAATGCACAGTAGCTATGCAAACCATGGCTCATCTTTTTGTTAATAGGGTATTTATTAGCTATAATGTCACGGACTGATGATTTCACGTGTATGGGATAATTACATGATTTATACCACAGAAATAGCTATAATCAAAACTAACTTAGTTTCTGCGAACAACAAAAACATAACAATAATAAATGCAAGTCTATGATTATGATTTATAATTGGCCTGCCTTATCTGGTCCTAAATCTAAGCAATATTACATATATAACAAACCTGGTTGGTGTAAGCATTGCTACATTTGAAGATCCCTTTGACAATCTGACCAGTTCCTCCTGCAATAGCCTTAGCTAAAACGTTATTGTAATCTTCAACGTTTGGAGCAAACTCTTTCCACTCAAGATTTCTACTAGCGCTAATCGATGATGACAGTGCCGATGCTGAAAAGCACGAATGCTCAACAAGAAGCGAGTCCAGCAACCCCAAACTGCTACTATACTGTTCCAAGAAAGTCACTCCATAGCTCAGAGGATCACCATCTTTCATTGGCAAAGAGAACAGGTAGTGGAAACCATCAAGCTTGACCACTGGCTCATCTTTTGTTAAAGGCCACTGAAGATTATCACCAACACTTAAAATTGTAGCAAGAGGAACATTGTCGTCCAAGATTCGAACAAGGATGAACTGGCCTGTTGCAAGTTCTAGAGCTTCTCCTCCTTCCATCAGGTGAACTGTGCATGCTGGGATTTGCAAAAGAAGTTCTTGTTTGAGATTTTTGGGTTCTGGGTTTTCTCGCTGTGAAGGCAGAGTAGGTTCTGATGAGCTAGGTTCCATGGTAGAGGCGGTTTTGGAAATCCTTTGCCAGAAACAGCCCATGTTTAGGATGATAAGTTTTCTTGCTTTCTATATCTGAAGGGTGGAGAAGAGAAAAAGCTATTCCTGATATAAAGGACAGCAGCAAAAAGTATGAAAAGTAAATTGGTTAACAGAGAAATCCATGCTGCATATATATATTCTTTTTAGTTATTTTTCATGGGATGGCTGTTATTGATGCTTTCTTTTTTGTTTGTGACTTTATTCTATTCCTGATGGATAATTTTGCTGCTGTTGCAATCCCTTCGGTGAAGAAAATAATGTCTTTCTTTTTTTTTTTTCTTTATCCAATAATTATATTGCTAAAATAATATTTTTAATAAGTGATGTAATATATTTTTATTTTATTACGTAATAATTAAGTTAATAATGTAAATATTTAATTTATTTTATAAAATATAAAAATATAAAAATTTTTAATATATAAATAATTTTATATTTTTTTAATAAAAATATAAAAAATTTGAATAATATAGAAGATTTTTTTGTAGAGTCTTCTCCAAGACTTCAATAAAAATAATCATTTAATTTTCTATATAATAAAAAATAAAAAAGAAAAATAGCCAAGTTAAACATAAAATTAGTAATTTTTATAATATAACTATATCATGATTAAAATTTATCATACTAATTTAATTATAATTTTTTATATATTTATTTATTTAAAAAATATAATTATATGATAATTTTATATAATAGCATATTATAAAATAATAATTTTTAATTATTATTAATATGATATTTTAATTATTTAATTAACTAATTATTTAATAAAACTAAATACTAAATTTATTATTATAAAGATATCATGCAAGAGGATCTCTAACTTACTTTTTAACTAACTTAGTCTCTTTATTATAAAGAGTAGCTAAAGAAAATAATTTTTTAAATCACTCTAATTTTAAACCATAAATTAGAAAGTGATTTTACCATTTCTACATGTAAAAAGGCAAAATTCACTTTTTATATAAAATATAATTAATATAATTCAATTTTTCACGCATATCAATAATTATTATTTTATTTTCAATTAACTTTTTTTAAAAAAAAGTTTCTCTCTCTCAAATTAACATTAAATATTTTTATTTAATAAAATAAAATAAAAAATGAAATATAAAGAGTTCATTAGATTTGTGTGCTCTTTATATTTAAAGATTTCTTAACATGTTTTTTATTATTTAAAACTTATTCTTTATTTTAAAGAACACCATTTTTTAGTTAAAGTAAAGAACACAATTGGAGATGTGGTTCGCTATTCAAGACTAATATTATTTATTTATAACAAATCATCATTAACAATGACACATGTGCATTCTTTATAAGCCAAAATTCACTTTTTATATAAAATGTAATTAATATAATTTAGTTTTTCATATATATCAATAATTCTTATTTTGTTTTCTATTAGCTATTTTTCCTAAAAAAAAAAATTCTCCTTCTTTTCACAAATTAATATCAAATGCTTTTATTTAATAAAATAAAGTGAAAAGTAAAATATAAAGAGTTGATTGGATTTATTTGCTCTTTATATTTAAAGATTTCTTAATATATTTTTTTATCATTTAAAATTTATTTTTATTTTAAAGAACACCATTTTTTTGAGTTAAAGTAAAATACACCATTGGAGATGTGATTTGCTATTCACTATTGATATTATTTATTTACAACAAATTCCTTAACAAGGACACATGTGCATTCCTTACAAACAACAAGTAAAGGACCTGTTGTTTGCCACATTGTTATATTATGGACCATTGTCCAAATAATAATATTGACTAAAAATTCATGAGACGTGTGAGAGACAAAAAAAATATAAACAGTTTTCTTTTGTCATCTCATACACAACTTTCTTTCTTTTTCTTTTTTCTTGTTTCATTTTTTTCACTTCTTATAATATATAATTATATTAATTATAATAATGTTATATTATTTTAATTATATAATTTATATTATTATATTATAATGAGATTTTTGCTCCACAAAAATCAATTTAAATACATATAATTTATTTAATCCAATGAATATTTATTTTATGTGACATAATATAAAAAATATAATTGAATTAAAATCTTCAATGAAAAATAAAATCACACAAAAATTTATGATTAATTATAATATATTTTATATTTAATATATAAATTCTATAGTATTTATCAATTTTTGAATTTGTAAATTTTATATTTGTAGGTATGTTATTTATGTTTATATTAATATTATTCAATGGATTTTCATGTTTTTTTATCGTTCATTTGTTACATAGTACAAGTTAATTAGTTTAAATATACAGATTCATTTGTCATAAATTATGAATTTATTATTAATAAACTATAAGTTCATTTTTTGTCAATTGTAGGTTTATTTGGTATAAATTGTAGATTCATTATCAACAAATTATAGATTTATCTTTTATTAACTATAGGTTCATTAATAATAAACTATAGGTTCATTTTTTATCCAAACTTCTATATGAATATTTTTATAAATTTAATATAAATTGTAGGTTTATTTTTTTATAAATTATAAATTTATTATGAATAAATTGTAATTCATTATCAATAAATTATATATTTATTTGATAAAAACTGTAGATTTATTATTAGTAAACTATATGTATATTTTTTATTAAGATGATTAAGATAATATATTTATATTATATTATAATATAATTAAGTTAATATGATAATATATTAACATAATATAAATATAATATAATAATTTAAATTATATAATTATAAGAATATAATATAATTATATAATGTATTGATATAATTATATAGAATATATAAAATTATAATATATAAAAATCTCATTTATAAAGAAAAAAAATGAAAAAAAGAAGAAAGTAAGAAAAAATCTGTGTATGGAACACAAACACATAAATCAGCGTGCAGTTTTTATTTTATTGTAATATGTGTTATGGATCTTGCTCCATATTAGTATAATTTGATTCATGATACAATTTGTTGTCTTTTTTCGGCGAACAAACCAGAATCTAAGGCCCAACAAGATTATCATTCTTGGGTCCGCCCATGAATGTCCAGCCGCAACGGATCCAACCCAATCTTCAACTTCAGAAAGGCAAAACAAAAAAGATTAATGAAACCATTCACGATTCGAGATCCAAAGAAAGCAACGAAGCAGCTGAAATTCATATTAAAAAAAAAAAAAAAAATCAACTCACACTTAGCTTTGTGTGTTCACTAATATCTCTACATTTGGAATTTGGACAACTCTCCCTTTTCACGTGTTGCCAAACACAGCCTTTCCATCTCCCACTGAAAAAGGTTCGCTTTTTCTTAACCTTGAATTCAATTTTTTTTATTGGCATTTACAATTGCCTATATTTAAGACAAATATGAATAGACAAAGTGTTTTCGTTTGGTGGGTATGATTTTGAATGCGGCATAAAAGGAGTTAAATCTGAGATATGGTGGTTACTGTGGTGGCACTGATTTTGGGTGTCTTATTGGGCGGTTTTATTTTTATTCCTCGACAGCTTACATCTGGTACTTTTTTTTGCTAATTTTTTTTATTATATTGGGTATTTTCATTAGAAGCTGAAGTTGCAGAAAGATTGTGTTTTGATGAGTAAATATTTGTGTTTTTCTAATGCAGCTCAAACACAAAAAGTTTCGTCTAATGCTAGTGTGAAGAAGGTAGTTTTTATTATCAACACTTGACATTTACTGGTGGCTCAGTTTTCCAGTGCTTTTCTTGTATTACGTTAACCCTGTTTGCTATTTGCTTGCAAAAGAACAAGTAACCTGTTATTGGAAAGAAAATTTTTGCTCTCTCAACTCGCATATATTTTACATTTGTTTGAATTTTATTTAATCAGCAATATTTGTAAAGGACAAGGGACTTGGCCTTTCTTTTACTTTAGATCACAGTGAATTCTTTCTGCGTTGTTATTTCTGTAATTGAAGATATGCAAGTAATTGCATTGTCTCGTTGGCTGGCCAGCTGATCAGAAAAAGTGTAAAAATTTTAGTTTCACTTCTTAACCATAGGCATAGCAGCTCATTAGTGTCATTCTGTCTGATAAAAATGATATTCACAGTTATAACCCACTGAATTAGAGTCCAGAGACATGATGTGCGATGCAGTTAAGAGTTGAATTGGCAGGATAAGCACTTAGGTTCGTTGATTGACTTCTGTCAATTGAAGAGCAATTATCACTAATGCATATTTAGTCTGCTTGTCAAATGCATCATTTGTTTTTATTTCAATATTCATATCATTTTGTTTGCTATAATGCATTCTTTCTATTTCAAGAGGAGAGAGAGGTCGGTGGGGATTTGGGGAAGGGGCCAAAGAGAGAGTGTATTCTTCATATATTGATTCACATGCTGCTACTTGTTTATGACAAACATGGTACCTACACTTTAATGTATATATCATGGACTGTACAATATTTGTTATTGTAAATGATGGCTGATACATCAATCTAAATCTGAAATAATAAGTGATAGGTTAACATGAATTTATAGAGTAAGGACCAACAGAGTGAAAATGTTATTAACTTCTAGTTTTTTTTACCCAATATCATTTATCCAAGGTTTAAGTGTGAATTAACTCTTTATGATTTCTACTTTTTTCTTCTCAGGCAACCAAAATTTACAGTAAAGCTGAAGTATCTTTGCACAATAAGAGAACTGATTGCTGGATTATCATCAAGGAAAAGGTATTTACTTCATTTTTAGTTTAATCCTGCATATGAAATTCAGAATTGACTCTCATTTTTGTTGGATATAATCTAATGACACTTGTTGGTAACGCTTTCAGCTTTGATGACTTCAGGTGTTTGATGTTACTTCATATGTAGAAGAACACCCTGGTGGTGATGCCATCCTAGCACATGCGGGGGATGATTCAACTGAAGGATTTTATGGGTATATCAAGAAGCATGTTTCTCCTCTGGTCCCTACATAAATATTTTAAAGAAAAGGCTACATTGAATAACTGTCATCATCAATCTAGTGGCTGTGCTAATGTTGTACAACAGCAGTAGTTATAGGATCACAATTCAGTAGCTTTTATCGAAATTTAAATATTGCATGCATATCTTTCTTTCCCTTTTCTCAACATTTTCATTTTTACTTCGGTACATCTATTATATTACTGCTTTAATCGGACACTTTTTCTCACTGTCTTTTCCATTTCCGAATCTGTTTGCAGTCCACAACATGCGACCCGGGTCTTTGACATGATTGATGACTTTTACATTGGAGATTTAGATCAGTAACTTATTTGTGCTATTGGATAACAAGTTGTCCAGAGTGTACCAAGAGGACATCGTTCTTCTATTGAGTTTTTTGTCTTTCATTTGACATTTTTCGTTCATCATATGTATGTTTGTATTGTATCCAAATCTTCTTTGATAGATTATCAATAAGTTATCTTCCTTATTAACTTTACGTGAGCGATTGGATTAAGCCTTGGCAAGGTAGGTACAAGACACAGCGTTAAGGAATGGTGAGACCGGCATCATTATTTTCAGACCATCTACCAATTGTTAATGTCCTTCCAGGAACTTGGATGATTTTGTGCATGTTGGCAGTGACCGTATGTACTTTCTTCTTTTCCTTGGATTATAATCTGTGAAGGGTTTCAACTTTCAATCATGGGTCATGTGGTTAGTAACTGCTTCTCATAATCTGGAAGTGCTTGGCATTATTGTGAATTTAAAAAGGTGGTTGGGATTCTGACTAGAGAACGAAAGTATAATCCCTGATTGTGCGGAATTCCCTAATTTGAAAAAATTGAGCTTCTAGTTTAGATGATTCTGATGTCCTTAGATATTGCTTCCTCAGCGTGAAAGAACCAATCATGGATATTTGAAAGTAAGGAAAATCCAATAGGAGGAGAAAACCACTGCAAGAAGGGGATTTTAATGAAGGTTTACTCAATCTGCAGCACGCCTTAAGCTAAATGCATCATTGATGATGTGGGTGAATCAAAACACTCCATCACTCCGCGAATTATTCAGATTTCAAAATTTTGGTGTACACCTAAAGCCGAGTAATTTCACAATCGACTCGAATGGTTTAAGCTTTCACAGGTTTTATCTACATTGGGCTAACATTATAACCTACTGTATTCTTAAAAAAAAAAAAAAGATTATAACCTACTGGTTGTCTCGCACTATGAAGAACAATGATATCAAACTCTGGAGAATATGATACAGAAAATTGCAATTCTGCTGGCGCACGATTGATTTTTAACTGTATGATACATAGATTACACCACAAATCACTGCAAATTACAAAATCAGCCCAGAAAAAAGGGCATAAATGAAAGAATAAAAATGATTGAATGGAGATTAAAAAAAATGAGACTAAAATTCCTAAATCTCTAAAATCTATCAATGGACTACTCTCCAAACCCTCTCCAATAGTACCACATATTCCACCAAGACTTTTGTTTCCCAAACCCAAACTTCTCCACTGGACCTTCATGGAGGCGTAAAAAAAAAAAATCACAACTGTGTTCATTGAAGCCAATTTCTAGCCATCAAATTTTTTAGGTTGTCGCCATTGTGCCAAATTTTTTGCCAGAGAGCCAAGAAAAGAGAGTCTGGGAGCAGCTCCCTTCTTCCCATATAAATGCTTTCCTCCCAAATCCGTGTATATTGGATCCTTACCTTTACTTCGTTCAATCTGCACAGAAATAGGGAGTAAAAATAAAAAGAAACTGATCAAAAAAGCAAAGATATAAATGGCAAATTTATTGACTCAATGGCAATGATTAAACAAAAGCAAGTTAATCTTTTTTTTTAAAGTTTCATAATTGCAAGACAAAATATCTAAGTTATTTATAGCAACATTTCTTTGGTTCTTCAAAGTAACTTTGCAGGGTTTCAAATCATAAAATCAGAATTTTTTTTTTTTTTTAAAGAAACAAAAAAAGAGAAAAATCCTTAAAAGAACATAATTAACAGTCTTAAACTGTGAGCCTATCCTTTGTTGCTCTGTAGGTCCTTCAAAAGATTGCTTTAGCTTGTATATGAAGCAATAAAACCATCCTGGATTTATAACTTAAAAATAGGAATCCCAAACCTCACTTCATAAAAATTGTTGTTAACCGCATGCAATTTGGGAAGAAAATGTATCAGTTCTAAAGAGAATTTGAGGGAGGAAAGAAAACAGTACTCTTATTCTTAAATTCACAACAGGCTTTAAGTAGCATACCTTGGCTATCTTCCCATTCTTCAAGTGGTAGCGTATACCAGACCAATTTATAGACTGAGAGAAGTGTGAACAGAATGCAGATATGGGATATAAGAAATTATCCACCAGCAATGCAGCAAAAACCTGTTCCATTGCAAATCATAGTTATAAGCCATCAAATCATTATCAAGAAAACTCACTATTAACTCATATTAATTGTACTTCAATGAAAACTTGACATTCCTATGAATATACTAAATAACTGCTAGCTACCATGAATTCATTACATTGCCAAAAACAACCATCACATTTAGATCTTCAATTGTCTTTCACCCATAGTGTAATATACATCTTGTCAACTAATCTTGAGAAGACAATACTCAGTCAAATAATTTTAAAGGCCCAAGAAAATGTCAGACAAAATCTACAATGCTAGGAACTAGAAGAAAATGTGGTGATTGTTAATTTCATTGTAAAGCAGATAATTAACACGTATTAAAATACTTAGGCCATCTGACATTCTCTAGACATAGGAATCATAGTTACCTGCAATGTGGTGCATTGCAGATCATGGCATGGGTATGGGAACATGGTACGCAACTTAACTGAACGTAGGATATGTGAAGGGGTAGGCTTAATTGGCATGCCAATTTGGGTAGCAGTATGTGAATTGTACACATTGGGGATGTTGGACTTTTTGTTGCTTAATATATTAATATTTATAAAAATAAGCTCCTAAAAATCTTTATTAGATTATTGGCTATAAGGACAAAAAAATTTAAACTAAGTATTGCTAATAGTCATTAGTTATTGTTTTTTTGTTTCAAGTACTGCATCTTTTTCAGTAAATGTATTATTACCCTATCCACTTTCTCTTTCCCAAAAGGGACAATGAATACAGACTTAAATACCACTACTAACCTCCTTGGAAAACCAAGACCTACTATTACTACACCAATTTCTCTCGTCTAAGCCCCTAAAAAAAAGAAAACTGCTATTACTTTTTCTGCTTTGTCATCTATTCTTCTTCTTTCTCTCCCTCTCCTTCTTCCTATACATCTTTATAATGTATTTCTTTTCATTTCCCTATACAAAACTTCTAGATCTTTCTTTTCTTTGACTAACATAGACATATGAGAAAAACTAAAGCAGAACTCCAGTTTGAGCAATCTGGAATGCGTGCCAACACATTCTAGAACACTGATAAATTGAGTTCTGTGACATGCGACCCAGTTCACAGTACAAGGTGGGGAAGTGAATTAGGTAACTCTGGTATGAATGCACTGTCCAGAATAATGATAAGTACTGCACCTGCAACAAAAAGTTACAGATACTCACCAGGACCCAGTTATAAGAAGCGAGAGAGAGCCGGGGTGCCTCAGGGGACAGCATGTTGCACAGTTGAACTTCTATCCTCGTCAAATTCCACATTGAGAGAAGTTCTGTAAATGTGCATACAGCTAGGCAGGTGACCAGTAACAACCCTGGGCAAATGCATTTTGATCAGCTTTAAGGATATTAATGCCATTACAAAAACCAACTCCCAAATCAGCAGCAGATTTAGCTCTAAATTCTTATTCCAATATATGTAACATTTTACCAGACAAAATAAAAATCCACACGTAAAAGTGGAAAGCAGAAATACTTAGTTCATGGACTTTAAGTGATAAAGAAAATTTGTTAAGGACTTTATCATTAAGACAAACAAGACAAATTTATTCTAAAAGAAATCAACATTTCTGGTTTCAGAACTACAATCAATCACGCTACTATAATTCTGGTTTCAAACGTACAACCACTTCTTTATTGCAACACCTCAAATGTGATGGGCATGCATTTGGAGTTGCAACTGCAATGTGGCATCAGTTACCAGAGAAATGTCATATAAAAGAGTTAAAATAACCGGAGCCAATGGGAAGCTCTATCACAGGCCCCTCTAGAAAATCCATCCTAAATGTTTCACTCAAAGTTCTGAGTACCACCATCTCTTCCACCCTGATATCAACCCCCCAAAAGGAGGAGCAGACAGATCTTCATTTAAATCAACATAAGACTTTAGACCCTTTCTGACAAGTGAATCGACACTAAAAATTAAGAAAAAGACAAGTAATGTACTCACCATTAGAAACAGAGGCTGTTTCCTCATGTGCACATCCTTGGATACAGATTCGCAGTGCTGCTGCAACATGAATCATAGCCATAAAGTATGGCGCCACAAACCCCCATGACAAATAGCAGTGCGAAGAAAATAATGCACGGTTCATTATCCAATTAACCTTTGATGTATATGATTCCAAAACAAATGTTTGCTTCCTCAAGTAATTCCAGTACCTAGACAAAATGTCAATTAGTTGACAAGGAATGATATGTGGAACAAAGTCTAAACAATTAAATACTACAAACCTTGAAAAACTAAGATCGCTACCAAGGGGGTGAGGAAAAACAGCGACTGGAGGTGATGTGATCAGCCTCTTATGAGCCCCTAGAAATGAATAATCAAGTTAGCTATTAAAAAAAATGATAGCCTATGCTAGCAGAAAAGTATAATGGCCTGCCACATGCAAACTAAGAGAAAGGCAGCTTCTAAATAAAATAAAATCAGCTCATTAATTAAAAGTTCATTACCTGCTACAGCAGCGAGAGTCATATCATCAGAGTATCCACCATCTCGTAGTCCTGAGACCACACCACAGCGGTCATGTCTAAAATCATCAGCATGCATCTGAAAAAGTTGAGAACAATTAATGCAAATTGTGGTTGTGTGCGCATGGTTCTAAAAGAATAAAAGCAGTACTTACCATCATGCACCCTCCCCATAGAAAGAATGTTTTTCCGCCAGTGGCAAAGCCCATTGAACAAGGCTGATCATAGAAAGTATTTGACACATGAGTCACAGACTATAACATGGTAAAAATAAGATTACCCAAAATGCAGTGCCAGTCACAGAGAACTATCATAACAGTAGCAGCCTACACAAGCAATTCCACAAATACTCCTAATGCTTTTTAATAGGAAACATTAGTCCACATCCACTGGACAAGTTTCATTTTCTTGGAAACTTCCCTTCCGTAACAAATTCAAGATAAATTAATAGTATAGAAATAATGAAAACAAAATGGTGATTACCACCCTTCCAAAGGGAACATATCAACAATAATATAATTGCAACTCAAGTATATTTGATGTGTCACCAAGTTTAGATCTGTCAGATTTCATTAAGAAGTCATATTTGCATATTTCTTTCATTCTCTTCTTATTTGAAATTCAAAATATGATTTTCTTTTTTATACTGAGATTTATGAAGAAAACCTGGCTGCAAAAGTCATCAATCACATGTTCCTCAAAGTTCAAAAGAACTAAGGCCACTATTTATTAAGTGACCATACAGTATCGCATGCATAGTTGTCATGATGCTCAGAAACATACAAGGAGAATTAAAGGAATAGGAAATCGTATAGAGTATGCTATACCATATGATATTCATATATGCAGTAGCTTCCCAAACTCCCCGAAGGCAGATCAAGAGGGTATCCTGTTTGAATGAATATCTGCACATCATTACCAAACAGTTAAAACCACAAAATGAATCCAAAGTTAAGATCACTACACCCATAACCATAGCAAGCATCCATACCTCAGGATTTTTTTCCATTTCAGTAGTGAGGACTCCAATTGACCCAGGATGTAGCCTAACATCATCATCCAAAAACAACACGTACTTGCTGTCTTTATGCATTTTCTCCACACCAAACTAGAGAAACACCGAGGACACATTAAATGCTAATCAAAACATTCTTCTAGGGGAGACAATAACCAGGACAACATATGCAACAAGTATATGCAGGCTCAGCTTTTAAAATAGTCTTGCAAATGCATGTGGCTGATTTTCTACATGCAAAACATGTGGGAACTTTCTATAATGGTCAATATCATACAACATCTAATCTAGAGCAAAACATAATCCTACCTGACATGAATTTTGGAATTTATAGCCATGCCTATAAGGAATCATTTATCTAACATAATTTTCACAAAGGAAAATGACATACACATCATAAAGACCATCAGAAAAGTTGTAGACCTGTTACATACCAACTGGTTGTGAATTTTCTGACTACAAGTTGTTGACAAACCAGCTACAATAACTCTAGCATCAATATCATCCTGCAAAAATATTGTTTAAAAAAATAAACCAATTAATAATAATAATAAATAAATAAATAAATTAAGAATCATGAAAGTAAAAGTAAAGATTCAGGTACAGCATTTCAAAATCTAATGATGCCAATAAAATTACTATCTACAACTATTCATCCATCAACAGATTTTGACATTTCATCTATTGATTCACTTGAATATTGAGTATATCATTATTGTTTGCCTCTCAAAAATGCCCCTGAACCTGATAAACTGCACATATGCACATGCAACACACACACACACACACACAAAATACAGAAAGAGCAAACAATGGAAATCCAATACATTCATTGAGAAGTGCAATATAATTACTAATTTCCATCACAAGGATGAAGTTCCCAAGATGGATAAGCATATTGAGATAGAAGGAAAATCCTAGAATAAGTGTCAATTTAATATGCATGCTAGTCCTACTGATGTCTCTTCTTGATTGATACCTGAAATCCATACTTCTAAGAACAAAGTAAATTACCTTAAATTCTGATATTAAGCGAGATGCAGCATGGTAGGCAGGGTCTTCTGTACTTTCCACTACAAAAAGGAATTCCAGAGGACCACCATAGAGAGACGTGATCTGCAGGCATTAAAAATAAAAAATCATTGTTAATTACACTTTATACTGTGTAATTTCTTTCAACTAAACAGGAAAGGCTGGACCAAAATAAAATAGAATTACAAATAGATGAAAGTTGTTAACCATAGAATTCCAAACATCACAGAAACAAAGTTGAAATGCTCAAGAATCATCTCAAAGATTGAAAAATGAAAATAATACGCCATCTAAGAATTTAGAAATTAAGAAAACCACTACACTTATTCAACTTAAGAAGTGATAGACACACAGCACATACTTTCTCCTTTATCCCACAGAATGAAGGGAAAAAATTAGCAAAGAAAATTTTTGTCACAAACAAACACAGGATAACAAAAGGATGGATTAACTTCCCTGTCTAGTTGGATGGGAGAAAATCACCAAGAAAAGGCATCTCGAATGAACAACTTACTTGACTTCTCCAATTATGTAGATTGTGTTCTCCAAACCCCTTTAAAGGCAAAATAACAGTCACTCGAGGTAGATTGACCTGACTTGAGTGCTCCAGTTTATTAATATCATGAAAAAGAAATGCAAAGCTATTCCCGGCCCTCATGCCATCCTTCATCAGTTTGATCTCTCTATTCCTGTGTGTAAGAGAGAGATAGAGGGAAGGCAAGTTAAACTAAAATGATAATGATAACTAAGGATGAGAAATAAATATATATATAGTTCTCAAACTATAATCAATAAATCTTGTTACCTAACAAAAGCAGCACCGGCCCACCCAAGAGCAAGAGCTAAGCAGATCACACATCCCTACAGCATGAATAAAAGATTCATAGTTAGAACTACACTATCTTCCATAGCATTCAACAGAGATGGAGACAGGGTAGTGTGGGTCAAAACTTAAAAATAACACAACGGTAAGGGGAGTAGGGGAAAAGCAATCAAAAGACATAGTTATGTTAAAAGCACCGTTTGGATGATCTTTACCCATTGTTGGGAATGAGGTAAAATAAGAGAAGAGAGAAAATAAGGATGAAAAATAAAGAAGAGTTACAATTTTTCATTGTTTGGGAATGAAAGGAAAATAAAAAATGAAAAAAATAATTTTTATTTTGTCCTCTTTGTTTTCCCTCCAAAATGGGGAGAAATTATGAATATTGAAAAGAATTATAATGAATTTATATTTTTTTCCTTATATTTCAATATTAAAGGAGGAAAAATAAATTTATTTTCCCTCTTACATCTTTATCCAAACATGAAGAAAGAAAATAAATGAAGAAAAATAAAATTCATTTTTTTTTTTTTTTTTATCCCATGAAGAGAGAAAATAAATAATGATAATAAATTGGATAAAAACATAAAAAAAAAAAAAAAAAAAAGAAGCAGCCATCACAATTAACTTCACCATAAGTTGGACACAAAATAGTTACTCCAGGAATACAATACCATTCACATAAAAATAAGAATCTTAAACAAGTCCGCATAAGACAACCCAAATTTGACATATGATTTTATTACTCCATCAGGGAGAAAAGCTATAGCCAAATGAACTTAGCAAATATTTAAGAACCATCAGTATATAGCACGTTCTTCAAACACTTAAAAGACATCTTTTGTCCATTCATTGCCTAATGCCACCCCAGCACCCATATAACAAGTCATCTGCAACTTTCAACAAGAGATAAAAATAAGAAAAAAAAAAAAAAAGTTGGGGGGGTAGGATGCAGCTAGGAGGTCTAGTGAAAAAAGCAAATGTACTAGTTGTCACCATATGGATTTTGTCAACAATTGTTCCCGTTTGCTTAGATTAGAAACCACAACCATGCCGTGTTAAAAGACCAATAGAAAAAAAAAAAATAAAAGATGGACAGTAGGATCTAAATAACCAACCGCTGTGGTATTAAAAGGTATACAGCCGATAAAAACTGCATCATTTCCTTCAGCATCCAACGGATTGAAGTTAAACCACAAAATTACCTCTTAGTCAGCAGAAATACATTGGAGCCAAAGATGCTGAGAAACAGGGTGCTAATGTATGCAAAAATTAAGGAGGAAAAAATGGCAAACTGAAAAGGACAGAAAGGCGACCTGAGAGATGTTGGAGGTATATTAACGCCTAAATACGCTATTTGCTCATTCAAAAAATGTGAATAAATTCAATCTGATATAACCGCACCCCATCTATGTCACTTAGCTCCATTACGCTACAAAACATTTATTTCACCACAAATATACCCTAAAATAAAGAAATAAAAAAAACCAATCTGGGTGTTGTTGTTTAAAATTCTTGCAGAACTTAAAAATACAATCAGTCAAAAGAATAGTTGAAATGAAAAGCCAATGAGGAAAACACAAGTAATGTTAGTTGAGTTGGAACACCAAATTGGCACAAAAACGAATTCTGTTGAAGAAGGAAACGGACTTGGATCTGAAAGATAAGAAAAAAAAAAATTAAAAGAGAGGGAACAAACCTGGATCTGGACGAAAATAGCGAGAGGGGTACAAAAAGCTCTGCTGAGAGAGAAGAGAAACCAATCCAGAGACGCCAATGCCGGCATTGTTTCCCCTCTCTCTCTCTCTCTCTCTTTGTCCCTCTTCCTCTTCCTTAGTGTTGAAAACTGAAACTAGTAGAAGAAGAAACCCCTAAACTTCAGGCGTATAATTCTCTCGCTCCCTTAATGCACAGACACATAGATATCCATCAAAGGCCACTGCCAAACACAGAAACAAGGGGAAGAAAATGAAAGGAGAGAGACCGCGTAATTTTTTTATATTTGGAAGATAGGCCCCAATTTTAATTATCACTACTCAGTTGTTTCGTTTCTTAATTTATAAAAAATAGGAAAAAAAATTAAACGTGTGGGTTGAGGCGAAGGAGAGAGACGAGGGAGAGACCGTTAGATATGGATGTTTGATTTGATTCTATGGGGAGTCGCGGGCCGCGTGCAACGGTGTAGCTAATGTTTGTTGGTGGATAAAATGAGAAAGGAAAGGAGATTGAGGTAGAAAGATGCCGCTTCCCGATCCGAACCTTCTTCATTGCTGTCGCCTTTATGACACCTCGTCGTGTCACTTTTTTCTTTCTTCCTTTTTGCCAAGTAAATAAATGGACGGTGTATGCACAGCTTTCGCTATATTTATGAATATTTATTATTTTTAAATACTAAATATCCACTCTTCTTCAGAAATTTAGCGAAAAATTAAAAATTTTCGTTTCGCCGTTATAGTTTTAGCTATTTGTTTTTTATTTATTTTTTTTGCACTTTATATTTTTTAAAGAAACTATTTGCACTTTTTTTATATATAATTTTTGTATCTTACTTTATAAAAGTGTAAAAAACTTTAACCAAAATGGAAATAACTGAAGAATTTTTTATTGTTCAATTTAATTCAACAATTTTTTATTTTTGTACTCACCCTCATACTGTTAAATTTTAAAACATGAAAAAGTACAAAAATTTTATGAAATTTAATCTACAGGCAGTAAGCATGAAGCGTAACTAAAAAAAGGGCGTCAGCATAAAAAATAGTAATATAATTTAACTAATAATTAGGTTAACAATTTATTCATTACATATATATGTATATATATCAAAAATATAAACCCTGGTAATAATATATTAAAAAATAATTTTGTATTAATGCGACAGGCTGCGCAATAAATTCCTATTAATTTAATAATACATTTTTCAGTCCATAGTAATGATAAAATCGGATTGTCAAAAAAAAAAAATAATGATGTAGGATGGCATGTACCACATGCAAATAGACTATAAACATCATAACTTATAGGGAATATGCACATTTACATTTAAATTGAAAAGGAACTCAATTGACAATATATATATATATATATATATGGTATGTTTGATTGGGTGACACACCGTATGGTCTAACTTATATGTAAATACTTTGAAGCTGATCATTTGATTATATTGATTTTCAGGATTCAGTAGAGTGGCGTTAGATTATATTAAAGTGGAAATAGCAGGTTACTGATTGGAACAGAGATCAACCAACATGAATGGTGCAAGCCAGTATGAAGTACTGGCGTTTGAATATTGGAAGAAATAAGATTTGAGAACCTGTGAGCTATAATGATCCTTGTAACAAGAGGATTGGTAAGGAAGAAACTGAACGGGTTTATCTGTCAATAAGACAGTTTGGTTCGACTCGTGGGAGAAAAAGCATATGCCAAGTAGGAGGAGCTTTCACATGGAGTGCCAGCTATTGCTTCCAAATAAATGGACCATGTTTACCCAAAAAGATGCCCATTTATAATGTGGCCAATTCTTTTGCTCTGCATATTTAAAAAATAAAAAAAATAATAAGTTTTTTTTATTACTTACCCGATTAACTTAGGATCCAGTTCCAGTGTTTGCAAAAACCTACCAGTCACACCTTGATTATGCCCGCTTTTCTTGTTGAATGATAGTTGGCTTTTCTTCATCTTGCCTTGTTTTCAAACTTCGTCATATTAGATTGATCTCAGACAGTCAAATCTAATATGACAAATTATCAAAAAAAAAAAACAAAAAGTAAGTACAAAAATTTTGAATCTGAATTTTTATCTAAAGCATTGCATTTTATTAGTTAGATTACGTACGAAAGTGCTAATATGATGAATAATTATAAGTCACAAATGAGTTGGATTGAACAATTTTTAATAAATATATAAATAAATTTAAATCAAGTCATTTTAAATTGAGAGTAAATCAAATTATCAAATTAAAGTGTATTATTTTGAATTATTTTTAAGTTATTTTGAGATTTTAAGTCAAATTACTTATAGTTTTAATTTTTTAAAAAATAGAAAAATTTTAAATTTAAATTTTTTGATAGTTTAAATCAAATAAAATTTAACTTGTCTTTAATCAAATTAAAATTGAATAATTTCAGACAAATTAATTTAAGGTTAGATTTGATTTAATGATTTAATTTTTAAACCTCTTCAAATCTTTTTTAATTTTCAAATTAAGTTTGAGATATATTTTTGAAAGAGTTTTGAATGAATAAAAAAAAAAGTCATCCCTATCAATCGAATCGAATGACTACATCTTCATTTCAGGTTAGAGAATAGCTAGTAATAACTATGTGTTTCTTATCCTATATTGAAAATGAAAGAAAATTTAAAGTGGTTAAATACCATATTAATTCTAAATAATTTTATTTATAAATTATGCCACAAATTATTATATTCTCTACACTTTAATACTCAATATAAACACATACTTTATATATATAACCTCAAAAAATATAATTCATAATCACTATTTTAAATTATTGATGGTTACAATATTCAAAATACTACATTAATGTCAAATAAGTTTATTTATAAATTATGTCATAAATTATTATATTCTCTCTACTTTAATGTTCTATTTGAACACTTACTCTATATATAACCTCCAAAAATAATGATACACTATTTAAAATTTATTGACAATTACAATATTTAAAATATGACATTAATATTAAATAAATTCATTTATAAATTATGAAATAAATTATTCTATAGCCTACATTTTAATGCTTAATAACACATACTCTATATATAGTATAAATTTTATGAAGAAAACTATAATCACTTATCTTTTTTATTTCACCCTTTCTATTTTATAATTTGTGTTTTTGTTTTTCATTTTTACCAAATATCTTATGTCGAGCATCATGATGTTTTTATCCACTTCTTTTTTTGGCTTCCACATTTATAATGAATTAAAATTAATTACCTATTTTAATTATTTATTGCCAAAAAGGATAAAAATATTTATTTATTGAGAATTTAAATTCTGATAATGATGACCGAATAATCAAAATGAGAGTATCGAGATTCTAAGACATCAGTTTCATAAAATCAAAATTTCAACATCACCAAGATAGTTGTTCTTAATGAGAAGGTCACAAAACTATATTTTTAACTATAAAAATAAGAAAATTAACATTACACCTTTATTTAATATTTAATTTCAAATTTACTTCATTTATAATTTTAGTATAAGCAAACTATATTCACAGCATTCTCAAGAAAAAGTGGCAGCTCAATGTCGAGATTATTGCAAGAAGAAGAAGTTTATTTGATCAAACATTTTAGTGTAATATTCAATAAAAAACATTATTTTATTATTGGGGATAACAATTTTGAAATAGCTGATATAAATTAACAATTTTGAAACTTTTGTAAAATTTAAAGATGCATGATTTGCCACATAATTTAATAAATTATATATATTGCAGATGATATTAAATTGCTAATTAGAGAAATTGAAGTTTAAAAGACTTTTAGCGCTACTAAACTCAATATGATTTTAAACTTCACTTACTATTAAATTTTTTAAATAATTTTTTTCTATTTATTTATGCATGATCAAAAAGTTTGAATTACCATTTAAAAATATTTAATTAAAGAATATTAAGAACATAAAACTTTGTGCGATGAGATAAGCAAAATTGTTATTTTCACTTTAATTTTAGTGAAAAAATTCAATAGTGTGTATCATGATAATATTTACAGTTATATAAATTATTATTATTCTCACATAATATTTATATTTTATCTAATTTCTTATTTCTAGATTTAGATGATGTTTTTTATTTATTATAAAGTGATTTTACCTAACCATTATATCAATATTTTAGCTAAAGTTATATAAAAAAAATTTGTTCTAGTCATTATATTGAGATAACACCATCAATATATCATTAAACTATTTGAAGTTTATATGAAAAATTAGCTATAATCAATTTTATTGTAATTATTTCAAACTTTCATAAATATATCATAGCTAATTTTATTTTAATTTTGAAGAACACAATAAATGAAACTTAAACTTATTTTAATTTAATATGAAAAATTATTGTATAATTAATTTAAATTTTAAAATCACCATAAAATGTGTCATAAATTCACTTAAATATATTGTTGACCCTAATGCACCAAGAAAGGGGGGTTGAATTAGTGATAGATTTAAACTTTTGATTATGGAAGATGCTCATAAAAATGAAAGATTAGAGGAAGAGTAGGAGAAGAATGAATATAAGAGTTTTATAGTGGCTTGGGTATTAACCAACGCTACATCCACTTCTTAATTCACCAATTGCGTGTTTCACTCAATTACTAGTGTTTTACAATCTCACACTCAACTTAGTGTTTAGGCTCACACCGAACCTTACAAGTGTTTTTTCAAGCCTCACACTCAACCTAGTGTTTAAACTCACACCAAACCTTACAAGTGTTTTTCCAAACCTAACACTCAAATTTATACAAGAGTTTTACAACTAGACTAACTCTCTAATCTAAACAAGAGTTTTCTATTTAAGGGCTCTCTCTCAAATCCTATACAAGGTGTTTAAAACTCACATCAAACTATGTACAAAGAAATAAGGAATTAAAGTAGAAAATTGCAAGAGTTTTAACACTACTAATAGTTCTTCTTTTGCATTGACATCAGTTTGGTGGGGTATTTATAATCCATATTCACCAAAAAGATGTTATTCTAAAACTATCAACAAATCTCCAATATGTGCTAGACAGATTTGGCATTAAATGTTTGTCAGGCGGAAGTCGCGGTCATTATTGCTCTTTCACGATCGCAAATTTCCAATGGCAGTTGAAAGTCTTGTTTGTGTCTAATGACTAATACAAGTGTCAGCTTTTCGTTGGACACCCAGGAAAATATAGTCATTGTGTTCTAACTACTCTCAAAAGTCACGGTTGTGAGATATCAATGTTTTGAGCGCGACTGAGACCGCGAATTCCTCTATGACTAGGGTTTTGCAATCTTTGGATGGATCGTGGTAGCGAAATAGCCCACAAATTCCTCTAGCCTAGCTTCAACATTTTTTGTGATTGATTTGTGGTCTTGATTTATAATATACATACTGCAAATTTGGATGAACTTTACAAGGTTGGGGATTTTGAATTCCAAAAAAGATAACTCTTATAAACTGTAAAACTGACACTTAAAATTGACATTAGAACTTTCAATCTATATTGTCAAGATCAAAAGAAAGTTTTGACTTAAATTTGAATAATCTAGTATAACATATATTACTACCTATTCAATATTTATAAAAAGATTCAAAATTATAACCGCCTCTTTAAATATTTCTATAACAGTGATTAGGAACATAAATATAGTTTATAAAAGTTAAAAAAATAACAATAACAACAATAATAATAATATAATATTAAATATACCCTTTAAACAACTAAGATATAAGTCTAACCACTAAAAATACAAAAACTTTCAATACAAAAATATATAAATCAAAATCTTAATTTCATTAAAAAATATAAGATGTAAAAAATACTAATCAAATCAAATAAAAAAATAATACTAATCAAATTAGATAAAAATATATATATGCCTAAAAAATCATCGAAATAAATTCCACAAATGTTATATATAAAAGATCAAGTGATATGTTTACAAAAAATATATATAAAAAATAAAATATCAACACAACAAGAGCATAATATATACAACAAAAATTTATGAAAAAAGTGAAAATAAATATTATAAAATTTATGAAAAAAGTAAAAAATAAATATTATATACCATAATATATTATCCAATTAATAACAAAAAACCAATTCAACTATTTATTTCACTTAATCCGTGTACTGCATGAGCATAAAACTAGTTAACTAGCTAAATTTTAATGCAATACAATTATTTAAGATTTTTTTTTAGTTAATAGTTAATCAAAACGTTAAAATTACTTGTATTTATCCAGAACAAACATGTTTATTCCCAACAGGTGTTTCAATTAATATATAACTCTTATCTCTTTATGGCCAACAGGTGTTTCAATTAATATATAACTCTTATCTCTTTATGGCTAAAACAAGTTGTTCTTCTAAATCTCTTTTTCTATTATTCTACAATTAACAGCTATTCTCTACTTCGTTTTTGAGAGAAATTATAGATATTGTTGTCTATAAATTATATTTTAGTTTTGAATATCTTGAGAGGGAATTGGTAACAAACTTATACATAGGCAATTTTTTTTTTAAGGATAGTATAATCACATACAGTCTACTTTTCTAACATTTCATTATACAAAAAACAGGGTATCAACAACGAGGGACCAAGAAGTCTCTCTCTCTCTTTTTTTTTTTTATCAGTTCTCTCTCTTTTTTCTCTCCACGTAGAAAAGCTTCCTTTCTGAGTTTTTGGTGGGGCGGCTACTAGTCTCCTTAGGTTGACAGCAGCCATCCTTTTTATATCATGGAATTTTTTTTCTCCTTTTTCATGGTTTTTTTAATCACTTTAGTTTTATTCCTAGTAGTTTACTTAGATCTTCAGATATGGTGTTTTGCTCCACTTTATGTGGCCTTTTGTTCTTCTCTTTTGTGAAAGTTATTATGCTTGAAATTTGGGTTTGATGCAGAGATCATTCAAGATCTTGGGCTTAGCCTATCTAACATGGATGTCGTGATCTTCATGACTACTGAAGTGAGCTATAATAAAGTCACTAGTTTACAAAGAAGATGGAAGCCTTGTTCTAGTGTCACTGGCATTCAGACTGCTTCATAGCAATCCATGGTCGGTTTTGGCATTCAAATGGATGCAGCTCTGCTGTTTTCCTTAAGATTAGCGGAGCTTTTAATTCACAAATTTACCTCTGTAATCTCACACTCATGCTCAAATTCTAGCATTAGTGGATGTATTAAGATTCTAATTTATTCTTTATATTGGATTATATTTCAGTATTTAGGCTTATTTGGTATATATTATCCTTTTTAATTAATGAATTAAAAACAAACAAACAAAGAGGGACCAAGAAGCCAAGACAACTATCTATCATGATCGATGACATTAATCAAGTTTTAGGAGTAAATGGGGACCATGTAAAATGTCCATATGCATGGTGATGACATTATGATATCACCCTTAATCAATGCAGATTGAGAAAATAAACACATTTCCCTATATTTGGGCTCTAGTTCCCATAATTTAATTCTCTCACTGTTGCAAATTTATTTATTTATTCATAAATAATTATACAATATTTATAAAATAATTTAATCTTCCTCGCAGTTATGGAAAAAAACAATTTTCCTAAATTAAGTAATTAAAATGGGAAATTGTGCTTCTTTATATTATGCTGCAACACTACAATCGTGCAATCATTTTTTTTGTTCCTTTCATATTCTCTTTTTCCAGTAGAATTTGAGTCACATTGCAGCAGTGTATTGCAAATTTTATATTAAAATAAAAAAATTTTAAAAATAATTTTTAAATAAAAATAATTTAAGGCCTAAAATATAAACAAATTTTATAAATTTAAATAAATACGAAATTATCATTTTTTATATGTAGTTGGTCTTTCATAAATCTTTCTTATTTTATTTAAAATATTATATTTTAAACAAATAAATATATTAAAAATATTAATAATTATTTAAATGTATAAAATCATTCGCATTTTTAAATTTATAAAAAATATGTTAGTATCTAAATATGAACACAAGGCATGATAGTTCTCGAATTAAATTAAATAATTGAATTGAACTGTCTTGAAAAAAACTCCAAATCAATAGTAAAATTTTAAATCGAAGCAGTTTTGTTGATTTGAAATGATATTGATTTTTAGATGAGAATCAAATAAAAAATCATATTGAAATTGAATCATTTTAATAATTAATGGCATTAGTTAATCCACTGAATTAATGTATTTTAATTTTAAAAGATTAAAAAAAATAAGTTTAATTTTAGTATTATGAGAAATTAGAGATTAAGAATTTAAAGAATAGAATATCTAAATTGATATGGAAATCTTAAAAATATTAAAGAATTAAAAATAATTTGATATAAAATAGAAACTGAACCATTTCAAAAATTTGAAAGGGCACCAATTTTTCGATTTTTGAATCTTTGAAATTTTAGTTGAAAATATAAATTTTTTTATTTTTTCTTACTTAATCAAATCATGGTCACGCATAGTACATCATTATGAATTTTTTTTAAAACTGATAACACCATTTTTAGAAATTTAAACATAATTAAAAATTAATTTAAAATAAAATAATAATTCTAATATATTAAAAAATTATTTTAAATTAAAAAACTTTTTATAACTCTACTAATATATAAAAGCTTATTATATGCAGAACGTGCAGTTGGCCACAAATAATGCGTAGAATTTTAGGCAAAAGTTCATCGTTTGTAAGTGGAAATTGGAGGAAATTTTTGTCGTCTCCTCCTCTATCACATGCATTCTGATGGACGGAGGACCACTCCATTTCATTTGTTCACTCATCAACGATTGCTCATCTAGCATCTAGCAAATGACAACTAATAACTGGTGCTTCGCTGAACCAAATCATTTTATCCTTTTATTTACTTATAATAATGCCTATGAATAAATCCAAAAACAGCACGATTTTTGTGAAAAAACAACCATATTTTCATCACTTATGTTTCCACACTTTTGGTGATTGGGTGTCTATCTTTTAATATAAGATATTAAACATTTTAAATTTTTATTGTCTCTATCATTTTTATAAATTTCTGATACACAACAACAAAAAAAAACCAAAGATATAAAGAACTTGTGGTCACATCTTGAATTTTTACTTCTCTAAATGCTTTATTTTATCTAAAATCTGTGTATAGAAGCATAAAAGTGGAGCTAATGAATCCCATATCATTTTATGAGAAATTTGAATA
>CATIWR010026257.1:0-24331 GCA_949677035.1 Omphalea diandra
TGCTTTTAAAATTAACATATATGTTTTTGTAGTTAATACCTAAAATTTTCTTTTATATTGTTAGAAGTATCCTTGTCAACCACAACTAATATCTTCCTTTAAAATATCATTACCTCTATATAATTTCCTTCCAAGAGAAAATTTAGTTGATTTTATAAACATATATTGGATGAAATACTTAAATTTAACCATATCTGAAAAGTAAAAAAAATTTTGAAGTTACAAAGAAAATAATTAAAATAAAATAAGGTATTACATTTTATTGTTGTTTTAGAAAATATTTTTCTTTCAAATGATAATATTTTTTATCAAATTATATAAAACTTTCTGTAAACTATATATTTGTTAGTTTATGAAAATTCATATTTTATTTAATTTTCAAGTTCAGATACCGTATTTGTAGCAAAGTATATTTAAAGATAATTTTTTGCACAAATTATTTTTTTAACTTTTACACAATGGATTTTAGTGTTTTTAAAATTTAGTTATCCATTGACATTTTAAAAAAAAAGTTAATTTCATAGTATTCAAAGAAGTAAGATTTATATTTTTTTTATTTTATTATCATTAATAATCTAAGTAAATTAATAGATTCTCTTTTAAAATTGTATATAGAATTAGAAAGTATCATTGAAAAAAAAATAAATTATCAAAAAAATCTCAGAATTAAATAGTTTTAAAATTTTATTTTAAATTTTTATTAAATAAAATACTTTAACTTTAGATTTTTTTTTTTTTTTGGCGATGTTATCTCTAGGCGAATTTTGGATGATTGCTTAGAAAGAGGCAAACATTGATGAGATTCAAAAGTTATCATGAGGGAAAACTGCCTTCGGTTTCTCTTATGGTATATTTCCTTGCTTCACATTGCTTTGATAGGCATGAATTGATAAATAAAACCTGGACTAAAAAAATTAAGGGTTCAATAGATTAAAAATAGAAATTGAGGTACTATATAGGTTAAAATCAAATGTAAAGGAAGCAACTGAGCAATTGAAAAAATTAAATGGGTTAAATTATTTATTTCTCAAAAAAAAAAAATTGTAAACAAAGAAGGAACGTTATCTCTCTCTCCCTGTGGTAAAGCCTAAGAAAGAGAAGACTTTAGTTGAGTTGCTACCTTAATTTTCTCGAGTCACTGATTGGTCGTCTCTGCCAAGAAAGCAGAAGGGAGTTCATGATTGGCTCAAATATCTAATAATTTTGGATATGCAACCCAACACTATTGCCCAAATCTCAATGACCGCAAAAGCCAGATATAGTTTTTTTTTTTTTTTAAACTGTCTTAATTTAATAGTAAAGTGCCAGATTATCCAAATATAGAGACTATTGTTCAAATCTCACCCATAAAATAGGTTTTTTTTTTTTTTTAATTTGCAACTTCTTGATAGTAAATCAATAATACAATGTATCCATTGTTTTTTTCAGAAAAAATCCAAGGGATATCAGTAACCCTCCTCCTGCTTATGTTATGAAATCCAAGGCATACACAGTACTGGGTGCATATCAGCTGTAGCAGCAGCATGGACTGGTGCCAGCTCCTCTTCCCCATGCCCCAAAATGTGAGCCCATTGGTTCGTACTCTTTTTGTTTCGTATTCCCTCCATAAACTCTCACTTATTGTCACTTCGGCTATAAAAAAAAAGACACTTGTTTGCTTACATATGCTAAAATCTCAGATTAACAAGTTCGTAAAAAAGCTCTCTACAATCTACACGAATGTCACTAAGTTTTGACATGAAAATGGGGAAGCATATATACCCATTACTAGTTTGGACCTTCTGACTTTGTTGCCTTGATAATGAAACTTCTCTTTTCAAAACTTAAAAATTATGAATTTCTTTTTACATTATTTCATATACCATAATACTACATACTGATTTGGTTTTGTTCTTATGCAAAAGCTTTTACTACAAATTATCATTACTTTCTGAACAATAAAAACTCGGTTTTCTTTTTTTTTTTTTTTTTCCAGAAATATGAAAACTGTCTTTCTCTGAAGAATGGTTCAAATATATCAGCCATTTTCACATGTTCTTACTTTCTTTCTTCCTTGAGCTTAACAACAAGTGGTGTATTTTTATATTTTGAAAAAAAATAAAGAAAAGAGAAAGAAAGAAAGTTGAATGCGAAGAGATTATGAAAAGAGAAGTCCAGTAAGGGAATCATGAGTCATGACACCACCTTCTTTGTCAGGTGTGAAGAAACTGAAAAATCACGTCTGACGTGACCAAAGATTCGTAAGTTATAACTGAGACATCACAACAAGAAATTAGCCCTAACAAAACCTATCTTTTAGACAAGGCTAAATTGGTCATAAGGAAGAAGAAATCCCCATTTTCAGCTTTGATGTGGTCTGATTATTAAAACAAAACCCATTTGAGTTTCTCAAGTTCTAAATCCCCTTGAAATTCTTTAGAGGGCAAAGGGGGTATAATAGAGGCAACGAAATCATGACTTTGAGCACTTTCTTCCTTCTTTAGTACCTTTTTCTCTCCGGATTGATTGAATAATATATGACTGGTGATGGTTTAAGAAATACTCATTTAAATAATATATGAAACCCTAATCTTCAACTTGATCACTCTTCTGTTACTATATTTAGTTTAACGGACATCTTACTGAAGAAACTTCCTGGATAGATGTGAAATTAGCTAATGTACACTAAGAAGAAACAATCAAGCTGGTTTCTTGATAACCTTATACTTTGTTTTTGTGTTCCCCATACAACTGAAGCCATATCTATTACCATATTTCTTTGTGTTAGCTATAGATTTGCATAGCCAAGAAAAAAATGAGCAAGAACGGAGAAGAAGAGAAACCATAAGAGTAGCAAATCAAGAACTAAGAAAAGATTAAATATGTAAGAAGAAAACCTTCAAAATTTTCTGGATATAAGCAGTGGTTTCAATCAGAAATTCTATAACCAAACCAAAGAAAATTGGAAGAAATTATTTATATATGGATCTATATCAAAAGATTCTGAAATATAACAAACCTGTTATTGGCATACTCGTAGAGGCGGCCACGGCTGGAAAAAACTACAAGAGCAACTTCAGCATCACATAACACAGATAATTCATAGGCTTTCTTGAGCAATCCGTTGCGACGCTTGCAGAAGGTGACTTGTCTATTTGTAGTGTTTTCAATTCTTTTTATTTCAATTTTGCCCCTTCCCGTCTTCCTGTGGGAAGGGCCTTCCGGCTCTTGATTAGGGAACTCCGTGGTTGCAAGCTACAAGGACAAATTTAATATTGCTTTCTGTTAGCACAACAACAACAACTACTACTACTACTACTGCTACAAGGGTTAATTGCATCTGAATTTGGCCAAAGAAAACCGAAACAAACATAACATTAAAAAAGACTAACGGGTTAGGATTGATTTTGGGTTGTGTTCACTAACCTGGTAAGGAAACAAAGAAGGAATATAGAATAGAAAACAAAGAAAGTAAGAAAGGAAGGAAGGAAGGAATTCTTGAATGCTCTCTCTCTGTTTGTGGGGTTTGAGTTATAGCTTTTTGCAATAGTGGAGCAGCAGAAAATGGAAATGAGTTGTTGTATCCGATAGGTATATATGGAAAAGAAATAGACCTTTCAACAAACCCAAATCACATTCACACAAAGACTACTGTTACAATGTATAGATATATTATTGGTATAAATACGAATCATTTGGTGGGTATTAATCACCCATTTCTTCATCTATATGGAACAAGATTGGTCATAATAAAAAAGGACATTGGAATGTGACTAGTAATGGCGGTGAATGAGACCCTCATGCGTGCAACGTCAAGTTGCAGTCACTGTTTTTTAATGTTTTTGAGGTGTATATATATATATATATATATATATATAGGACTATAGAATGGAAGGAATCCAAAACAAGAGGACTCTTCACCCCTCCCCCCCCCCATCTCTTTATTTATTTATTTTTTTTTTTTGTTGGGTGGTCGGAGGGGGGATATTTTGGCCTCAATTTCCATTTTCCATTCTATGGTAGTTTTTGTTAATCATTCCTTCCATCGTGGTATCTAATGACTGAGGTAGTGGTGCATGGAAGTGATGGGCTAGGACTCTATGGCCATGTGATGTCCAGTTCAATGTTCATCACCTATTCCTCAATTCATTTATGGTAAAAATGGAAGACCGCTTTCATATTATTCTGAATTACAATTTGTTTCTCCTTCATTTAAGGAATATTGGTGAAATCCTCCGTAGCCCAAGATGCCAGTACCATTATCTTTGCTGTGTGCACAAGCTAACCTTAGCTAAGCTAACCTAAACGCTAGGCCATTACTAGTTACGCGTCTGATGCTTCTTCCTCCTACTTATCTTCTATTCAATTTAATAGTCATAAAATATCTATGATTCAAAATATTGGTATTGAAAAGATATGATTAAACCTAATATAACGATTTAAATAATTCAACTTACTACTCAGATTTATTTTGCACAACTTTGAGATCGTTTTAATGTTGTTGCTTCTTTTTGAATGGAGTTCCCCAACAAAATTATTGTAAAATCTTAAAAAATCATGACCATCGCACAAAATAAATCAATAGTATTCCAAAACCAATATATATTATTTCGATTCATAAGATATAAAGTAATACCTATACAAAGAATAAGATACCCACAAAAGGGAATATAAAACACCCATAAAAAGAATAAAATATCCATAAAAATATCCACAAAGGATATAAAACTCCATATAATGAGAAAAAAGAAAAGCAAAAAACAAATCTATCAATAAAATGATATATCTAAATTTATTGAAAGTAATAAGCAAAAAAAGAAGAAAAAAAGAGGCTATCACTAGTTAACCAGCAGCAACTGCAAAATGAAACTAATTGATAAAAATTCCTAGAAAGAAAAGTTGAGAGAGAGAGAAAGAAAGAGAGAAAAGATATGAAACTAAAATTAGTTTCATAAGATTTAATTTTCACCCTCGAAATAGAAGATTTTGATTTTTTTTTACATTTAATTCACTTAAAAATATATTAAAATCAAAATATAATTTCTCCAAATGGGACTTATTGACCCATCTCTTCCTTAGGAATGGGATTTCCATTCCCATATAGATCAATTAAATATATAAAAGAAAAAGTAAATACTCTAAAATTCAAAATAATAACAAAATAACAAAAAAATATAATTTTATTAAAAAATATTTAACTAAATTAAAAATAATGCAATAATTTTATTATTACCTATAATATATTGCATATTTTATATTTATTAGGCTTATTTGTCAAAAAAATTAAAAATTTTACGAGTTTTAATCATTATGTCAAATTTTTAAAATTTGGCCAATTTAGCCAAATTTGCAAACATCTTGACAATTGTATCCAATTTATAATTTTGATCAAAATTGAATGATTTGTCCCATGACGTGAATGACACATTGGATTGAATATTATAAATTTGTTGTTAGTGAGTCATATGAGTTTTAAAATCCAATCCAATGTGTATTTCATGTCACAGGACAAATCATTTAATTTTAACCAAAATTATAAGTTAGAATAATTGTCAAGAAGTTTATAAATTTGACTAAATTGGCCCAAACTTTAAAAATTAGACATAATGGTTAAACTCACAAAATTTAAATTTTTTTTATCAATAGACCTATTTATTATATAATAGTTATATAAATTCTATATTTAGTTATCAATTAATATTGTACAAAATTCAAGAAAATAGATACCAATTCCTCCAAAGAATGAAATACCAGTGCAAAATAATAATATCTTTTCAATTTCATTCAATTCCCTTTTTGATTTTGAAGTTTGAATCAACTAGGACTTTTTTTTTTTTGGAGTTTGTTGCATAATCATATGTACTTTATTAATTTTGATCAAAATTGAATGACTTATCTCATGTTATGGTTGACACAATGGATTGAATTTTATAAATTAGTTGTTAGTGAGTCCTATAAGTTTTAAAATCCAATCCAATGTGTCTTCCACATCACAGGACAGATCATTTAATTTTGACCAAAATTATAAGTTAGAAATAATTGTCAAGAAGTTTATAAATTTGGCTAAATTGGCCCAAATTTTAAAAATTGGACATAATGGTTAAAACTCGTAAAAATTTGAGTTTTTTTTTATTTATCAATAGGCCTATTTATTATATAATAGTTATAGAAATGCTATATTTAGTTATCGATTTTAATATTATACCAAATTCAAGAAAATAAATACCAATTCCTCCTAAGAATGAAATAGCATTGCAAAATAATAATATCCTTTTCAATTCCACTCAATTCCCTTTTTGGTTTTGAAGTTTGAAGCAAATTAGAATTTTTTTTTTGAGTTCGTTAATAACCATATGTACTTCATTAATTAAATGCATCCTCAAGTTCTAAAACTTTTTAAAATGATAATATTGAGCCCTTCTCTTCTTTCTGGGGGGGTGAATAGATAGTATGCGGGAAAACCAAAGGTAAAATTTCCAATCATGGCAAACATCACTATTTCTGATCAACCTTCTGCTTCTTCTTCTTCTTCTCAAACACAATCCTTAGACCCTTCTCCTTCATTTAGAACTGTACCTTTAACCGTTACTGTTCCTCCACCTGTAACCTTTAAAAGATCTAACTCCTCTAAGATAGACTATTTGTATGAACTGTCTTATATCCCTGATGAAAAGAAAATACAAGAAACCAGTCTTCCTTTCCTTAATCCCTATGATGCCTTTCATAAAAATAAACCTAGCTTAACTCGTACCTTCCGTTCTCTAATCAAACCTTCTGTCAAAACTGTAAAGGAGTATGTTCAAGCTTCTAGCTTTGACCAGTGTCCAGTCCAAGCAACATGATTGGAATAGTTCATAAACCTGGAGATTCCACCTAAGTTTTTCCACCAGTGAATAACTCAAGGATATACCCACATGCATTTCAGTGCTATCAGGTTGGCTGTCAGTTATCATGGAAGGAAAGACCTACCAGTCTTTGCAAGGATAGGTTTGCTTGACAGGAGATATCTCCAGTACCAACATGCTGTTATTGAGACAGTAGAAACTTCGCTCAATGCTGGAACAGTCATGTTCACTTTCTACCCTAATTTCAACATGGCCCTTAAAGATCCAAATCTTTTACAGTCTTTACAAGTGCAGATCCAAATAGTAGGAGCACCTCAGGTGACTTCTGCTACAGCAGCGACTCTAAATTACCAGATGATTTATAAGGTGCAGAATCACTCTATAGATCTATCTCTTCCTCACGAGGATGAGTCATTGTTGATTTTGGCCGAGACAAATAAAGTCCCAACCTGTATCCATGTCCCTAGACAAATTACTAGGGAAGAGCTCATCAAGCTGTTGCCCGAAACCTGGATCATAAGCTATGAGCGACTTCACCAACAGGATCAACCAGTCCAGTCTACGGAGCCGGTGTATATCAGACGGGTTGATGGGACTATTGAAACCAGGTTCGAAAGACCTATGCTGCCTCTTACAGATGGAGCTATGTTCACTACTCAGTTAATGATGACTCCTTATGAACCTGAAGATAATGTTCCAGTGGAATACTTTCAGACAGATGGTAAACTCATCTATGCTGACAAAAGAGACTGTCACTGTTTGGCTGTGATTGTGATGCATGTTACTATGATAATCTGGAATAAGAGGAGAAAGAAGAAAAGAAGAAAAGAGGAAGAGGATGTTCAAAGAAGGATTTAAGGAGGCAATATGAGGATGGAGATCCATCAGTTGGATATTTAGGGGAGCCTTCAGGCAACTATGATTACTTGGTCCAGTATGGTCTGAGTAAGATTAAACCTTCACCAACACCTTGCAAACCTCAAACACCTAAACCTTTACCCTGCTATAAGAAAGCCTTAAAATACCTCCAACAAGAAAAACCTCTTCACCAAACCTTACCAGAAATCCACATGTACCAACCACCTTCTTCACCTTCACGATCATTCACAGACAATGACTTTCCACCACTTCAAGAACAAACAAACCTCAATACCAATGTTAGACAAATGCCTTATGTCCATACTCTTACAGGAGTAACCCCTCAAGGCCAACCATTAAGGATTACTTCAGGAGAAGCAGTACTGAACTGGCAGACTTCCAATGCTCTTGCAGAAAACAGAATCCTTCAAAAGATTGAATCCAAGGTAGATCAAGTCTCAACTCAAGTCAAAAGAGTTGATGAGAGACTAACTGAGTCTCAAAGGGAGATGTATACCTTGATGTATCAGTTGAAAGCAGAAGTTAAGGTGAAACATAAAGAGATAATGGGATTAATGGATAAAAGAGCACAAATGGAAGAAATAAGAAGAAAATCTATGGAGATACAAAGATTGAAGGACCAAATCCAGAGAATTGAGACTGATCTCCAGTATTCTAAATCCAGTTCAAAACCAACCTATGTCGATCCTTTTGACATACCTTTACCACCAATACCTTCCCATAAATCACCTATCCTAAGAATTCCAACCCAAGCAGAACAAGAATTCATGGGATTGTCTGTAGATCTTTTCCACAAAAAACTTAAAGCTGGAAAATTCCCACAACAATCTGATACTTCCATGCATTCAACCAAGTCCTTCGAGTCAGTTAAAAAGCCAGATCCTAAACCACTTGAACCAAAACCTCCACAACCACCACCAAACTCAAGCATGATAAACCCTTTGGTCTCGTATCTGGATATGGCTACTTCCTTTATGCCAAAGGCTCACATGGCATATGAGGTTCCTAATGATTCTCAAAGCTCTTTAACGGACTCAACCACAAATTCTGAGCACGACAAGGAGACATCTGAGAACTCAGTCTCAGAAGAAGAGCAAATGCTAGGAAATTTCATGGCAGATCCTCCTGTAGATCCTCCATACACTGTTGATCTACTTGATGATATGGATACAACAGATCCGCATGCACAAGAAAGAACTAGATCCAGTTCCAATGGAGGACCGTGGTTTACATTGGACAATATTTCTCCTGCATATTATCGTGACAGATTCTAGGAGTTTCGGGCCTGGATTGAAACACGAATGAAAAAACCAGGAGCAGTCATTAGAACTGTTCTGGAGAAATTCACCACCAGAATGATTGGCAGAATGCAGGAATGATACTCAACTCTTAATGAGTATTCCAGGTTAAGGATGTTGCAATCACTTGGACAAGTTGAGTTTTTAGGGATGTTATATATGGAGTTTTGTGGTAAGCATACTGATGCTTCGAAAATAGCTCGCAGAGAGTTCTTTAATATGAAATGTTGTTCATTGTTAAAAACAGACCTAGACCTCCATTACCAAAGGATGTCAAAAAGATTCTACCAGCTTTCTGGTTGGGCCAGTCCTAATCTTAAGGAAGCTTTTATCACTTTATTACCGGAGGTTCTTACCAATTCAATGCATCAGATTATGAGAAACAAAGATCGCTCCATTAATGATTATTCATTTGGAGAAATTTATCAGTTATTAATGCAAGGTCTGGAAAAGCTATACAATGAACAGAAAGTTATCACTCAAATGATGGATAGACAACGACAACCAACCCTGAAGAAGGCGTGTCGCAGATTAATTTAAAAATTAAATGTCCAAAAGAAGAAAGTAAGATGTGCGAGTGTGGTTCAAAGAAAAAGAAGCATTTTATAAAAATTAAAACTCCTTCTGATGAAAGAAGAAGAAAGAAATGGAGATTATTTCAAAGGAAAAAATTTTGTGGCCATAAGAAGTCTACGCGGTGTTATCTTTGTGGTCAGAAAGGACATTTTGCTAAACAATGTCCTAACAAAAAAAAACAGGCTTCAAAAATGATTCAACAAATCCAGCTTTCAATAGCTGTTGATCTTGAAGATGCAGATGTTGAATCTCTATTTTCCATAGAAGATGAAGCCACAGAGGAGACTGTTTTTGCTATCCAGGAAGATGGTTCCAGTTCTGATGAAGAAGGACTTGTTTCCTATGGTTGTCATCAAATGAGTCCAGTTCAAGGGCTTACAGCAGATTGTCCTATTCAAATTCCAAATCTTTCTGGAGTTACAGATTTGCTACAGGAAAATCATCCTGTACCACTGGCATACATACATGTGTATCCAGAAAAGTATTCTAATCCAGTCAAGACAGTTGCGTTTATTGATACAGGGGCTTATTTATCCATGATGAGTCCTAAAGTATTGCCTGAAGAATACTGAAAGTCATACAAGAGATATTTTCAAGTTGCTAACAGTGCAATCTTTCATACCAGCCTTATTACAAAGAAACCGGTAACGATCCAATTCTTTCCAGGCTGTCAGATTCACTGTCCATTCTTGGGCTCGACCTTACCTAATAAGGACCTGGTTATTGGGTTCGGTTTATATTAAAAGTTGAAAGACTTGCGAATACTACCAACAGGCCTTAAGTATAAGGGCTACTTTCAGCCTTTTACTAAGGTCCCAACACTGTTTAAAGTTGAGGCCCATTTAACCCATTATCCACCAGCAATAAAAGCTATTGTCCAGAATCTACAAACCTATTGTTGTGCTGAAAACCATAAAACCTTTCTCCTTAAAAATCCAAACCCATTGTGGAAAAATCTGGATTTCTTCATTAGCCTACCTTTCAAGCTAAATGAAGATATAAATCCCACCAAAGCTACACACATTGGTATGACACCAGAAGATCTTGCCTTAGCCTATCAGGAGTGTTCTAAACTCCTAGCCCAAAACCTAATTGAACCCACAAACTCACCTTGGGCTTGTCAGGCTTTCTATGTGAATAAGAGATCAGAGCAGACGCATGGAAAGAAACGTCTCGTGATAAACTACCAGCTACTCAATCATTTCTTAAAAGATGACAAATTTCCACTACCAAAGATCTCATCATTGTTCGTTCACATGGCTAAAGGAAAAATCTTTTCTAAGTTTGATTTAAAAGCAGGATTTTGGCAACTTGGCATTATTAAATCAGACAGAGAGAAAACAACTTTCTGTCTTCCCAATAAACACTATCAATGGACTATCATGCCATTTGGATTGAAGGTGGCCCCATCGCTTTTTCAAAAGGCGATGATCCGGATATATGAACCTTTGTTACATAGTGCACTCATTTACATTGATGATGTGCTTCTCTTTTCAGAAGATATGACAGCTCATCAAAAGTTGCTACAACAGTTTTTTGAATTGACGAAAAGCTATGGAATCATGCTTTCCACCTCAAAAATGCACATTGCAAAAGATAAGATCGAATTTCTCGGGATGATCTTTCAAAATGGACAATACATTCCTGGCCCATATATTGGAGCAGAATTATTAAAGTTTCCTTATTCGGATCTTTCTCAAAAGCAGGTGCAACAGTTTTTGGGCATAGCAAATTATCTGAGAGACTTTGTCCCCCACTACACTAAAGTGGCAAGACCTTTACAGCTGTTTTTAAAGAAAGATTCTCCACCTTGGGGAAGTGCTCAAACGTCAGCTGTTCAGTCACTCAAAAAGATAATGCAAAATCTACCACCATTAAAGATTCCCTCTACAGGGAAACGAATACTGTAAACTGATGCTAGTGACAATTATTGGGAAGTTGTCCTACTTGAAGAAATTAATAGGAAGCGACAAATTTGTGCACATGCCAGTGGAGCTTTCAAGCCGTCTGAAGAACACTATCACTCCACGTTCAAAGAGATCTTAGCCGTCAAAAATGGAATCAAGAAATTTGAGTTCCATCTGATAGGACACAACTTCCTCGTGCTTATAGATTGTTCATCTTTTCCAAAGATGCTAAACTTCAAGGGGAAGGAAGTCCCTAATGCTCAATTGCTAAGATGGAAGGACTGGTTTAGTAAATATTTATTTGAAGTTCAACATATAAAAGGGGATCAGAACCTCATCCCTGATTTATTATCTAGACCAACATACCAGTTATCTTTGATAGCTAAAGATCACTCGTTCCCACTATTCTTTATGGCATCCACTTCCAGTTCTACTGAAGCTTCCACCACAGTACCTAGTACTGAACTCTCCCTTGCTACAATCCAAAATTATTAACCAAGCTCATCCCAAAATGATGAGTCTTTCTTGAGAGAAGGTCTACCTCTTGAAATACGTATTCCCACTACGTATACAAAGATACTAAAGAAAGCTACGAAACAACTCTTCATATACCAGGCACTGCTATTAAGAACCTACGGACCTATATTTATGGATATACTGGGTATTCACCCATCCATTTCTGAAGGTGTATACCTTCCTAGACTTTTCTGCAGTATATACAAAAGGATGGCGTTGACCCAGGAAATTTCTCATTTTTCTCTGGTATTTCTGTTGTCTATACACTGTTGCGATTGAAGTCCGTCCCTATCATTTATGGTCCTATCTCCAGGAGATTAAAGAAAAAAGGAGAGTTAATCCTTTCATGGTTACTTTCCTAGAATGGTTTCAACCTTTACATGCCTGGATGATTTCCTTGGAGTCAAAATTCAGAAACTGTGAGCCACAGACAACTCTTAATAAAAGGTTAATTATATAATTAATCATCCCTGTTTTATGAGTCTGTCAGGAAATACACCATAAATCATGCCTCATCTCAGTATTTACAAGGAGCTACAACACTCCTTATGGTCCAATGCTCTTGAACACTTTGAAGAATTTCGGGAGTTCCAGAGGCATATGTGTGGAAAGAACAAAATAGTTCCCAAGGAAATATGGCCAACAGTTGCATAAGAAGCACAATGGGATATTCTTCCACCTCAGTACCATCAGATTCTCAAGAAAAATAGTGATTAATGAGGAAAAATCCCATATCATGAGACCTTAATTGATGATACTTCAGGGGATTATTATGAACAACCAGAATACTCTCTTGATCCCTTTGATATGGCATTAAGGTGGGAAGAGGACCAGATAAAGGAGAAGCTGGAACAGAAACAGTACGAGGAAGATTATGATAATATGAACCTGTCTCCATCACATGAACCAATGCTTCGTCATCCATTAAAGTAGGTAGCAGATAAACGTGGTGGGACCATGTGTTTTTAACTTTGTAAAAAGATGTGTTTACTTTTAGTAATGGTTTGTACTGTTGATAGTAGGTTTATTTTTTATTTTTTTTTAAAAAAAAGAGATTCCTTCTTATCCAGAAGGCATCTACTTTTATGAGTGGAGTTTTCTTTTGAAAAAGTAAGTTGTTAGTATCCGGAGCTCTCTTCTATATAAGGGAGTCTCTTCTCAGTTATAAGATAAGTTGGTTTGGAATAAAAATCCTTTCTTTTAAAAATATGAGTTTCTAAGTTCTTCCTTTACCTTTGGTAATTCCAATTATCTCTATTCAAACCCTAATCCTTTATCAAAATGGCTTAAGTATTTCTTTCATAAGTCTTATACTAAAAGGACTGTGGAGCAAGATAAAAGATTCGGAATAGTACAGTAAGGCAGGAAAGAGACTGTTTCTCCGCCATAGGCTTGGGTGTACCGTTATAGGAGGTTATGTCAGAGGTTCTGCTCCAATGTTGACCAAGTCTTTTAACAGATTCATGTCTGATGTTGTTCACAGTCACAAAACCAACCAAAGATCTGAAATCAACATAAAAAATTGAGTGACTATGGTGATTTTCATCTTTGTTTTTTTTAGATTTTCAAATTTCAATTTTAAGTTTTAAATTTTGAAAGTTTGAATTTTAAAATTTAAATTTTGAACTTCAATTTTTAAAGATAAGATAAGAATTTCAAAGTTTAATCTTTAACAATTATAGATTTAAGTTTAAAAGGTAAAAATAAATTTAAGTTCATATCAAGATTACGACTGCAAGTTTAAAATAGATTTCCTATCTAATTAGAAAGTTGGAAGTTAGATAAAGGATTTAAGGATTTTTTTTAAAGGTTTATTGGTAAAAAAAATCCAAATCTTTACGTATTTTATGATTATATTTAATTCTTTTAATTTTGACAAATTTGGCCAATTTTGCAAAGTTCTCGGCAATTATGACTAATTTATGATTTTGGTCAAAATTAGATGACATAGCCCATGATACATCGTCCATGTAATATTGAATTTTAAAACTAATGAGGCCAACTGAATACACCTCTCTTAAAATTCAATCTTATATGGACAACACACTATGAAATATAATATCTAATTTTGATCAAAATCCTAAATTGACCATAATTTTTAAGAACTTTGCAAAATTAGTCAAGTTTATCAAAATTAAAAGAATTTGATAAAATTGTCAAAACACGCAAAGGTTTTTATTTTCTTGACCAATAGCCATTTTTTAAATTCATTATAGAATAACAACTACAAAACCTTGTTTGCTTCTCCTCCCTTACTACTTCTTAGAGAATAAGTTGCCCTCTTGTTCTCTATTCAAGGCACTTCAAACTTTTTAATTTTCTTAGAGACATCTTGACACCTCTTCTTCTCTATATTTTTGTAAAAATTTTTGCAAAAGCTTCATCTATTCTCTTTGATTTGTTGGTAGTCCCTTTTGGACTAACCTTTCTTTGTAGGTGACATAAGGTAAGTAACATGGCTAATTGAAGGTTTATCCTAGCCTAGAAGTAAGTTCCAAAGCAAGAAAGTAAGTTCCAAAGCAAGAAGGTCTATTGTTGAAGCAAGCTCATCCATATAAAGATCTTTTATTCTTTTTTCCCCTTTATTGGAGTCAATCCATATCTATTCCTTTATCTCTGTTGAAACAAGTTCAATTGGAGAAGGTTAGCAACTATAAAGTAAGTCAACCTTTATCATCAACCAGTCATCTACCATCGAACCTTCACCATTCTTTTCAAGTTCAACATTTGAATAATGATTAAGAAGGGTCCCATTGCTATCTAGGTAAGTTTCTTTAACCTTAAACTCAACATGTTTAATCCCCCCCTTCCTTTTCTTTAAATCCTTCCATAGGGATAAAATGAAAGTTTTTTTTTTTTAATCTCTCAAATAACAGGGATACATATGCAAGTTGGAGATTTCAACCTTGGTGTTGGACTTCCCTCTCTTTAAACTTTTTTGTTTCTTTATGTGCTTACATTGTTAATATGCATGTTTTGTTCTTCTTTTCTCTTTCTTTAATATACTTTTATTTGCCAAAGTTGAGAGAACTGTAAGAAATTTTATTTATCATGACAAAAACTTTTGTAATAAAATCAATATTATCACAAGATGTGGTTTTATCGTGACAAAATTAAAATTTATTACAATTCTCATGAAAATTGATTAACTTGTGAGAAAATAAAAATTTGACAAATTTTTTTATTATAATAAACAAACATAAATGAAAGATAATGATAACAAATTTTTTGTTATAATATTTTATTACAAAATCATGGTGCCCTTTTTTGGCACCTATGAAATTATAAATAATGAGAAACTAATTTTATCATAATAGTCTTTTTCTCATTATATTTAATTAGTTAATAAATTAGTACAAAATTATTTTATCATAATAAATAATTATTTATTGTGGCAATAACTTATTATAATGTGTGAGAATAGAAAGACATCAAACTTTAGTACAAAACATATTTTCATTAAAATTTTGACACCAAAACTATATATAATGAAGAAACAATTTTAGCACAATAACACTTTTGTCACTATGTTTGATGATTAAGATATCATTATAAAATTATTTTTATCATAATAAATAATTTTTATTTAAAAATAACTTATCACAAGGAATATGTGTGTGTGTGTGTGTATATATATATATATATAGACACACACACCAAATTTTGATATATCAATTTCATTTTTCTATAACATTCAAGAATAAAATTAAATCACAAATGAAGTATATGAAATTACTTTTTATTAACATAAAAATTTGTATATTCCTAAAAATGTTAAATAATATATGTATATCTAATAAACTTTTAAATTCTAAATTATCTTTCTTTGATCTAGTAATAAATTTATTGATGTTCTTACTACTTGAAGGTGATGTTTTGAATTTTTATTAGATTTTATAATGTAATTTATGCATGCTATATTTCATTTTTGAATTTGTAATTGAATATATTCTATTCATTTTGAGTTTAAATAAAATAAGCTAATATTTCATAATTTTATTTTATTACTTCTTTCTTTTTTAATAATTTTATTTTGAATAATAATATATAAGGGAGTTAATGGGTACTTTAAGGACTAAAGTATAATAAAGATAAAAAGTCCATATTATAATAATCAATTAATTTTCAGAAAGATATGAGCAATTATACTTTAAAACTTTGTATTTAAGCATGTTGATTATAGAGAAATTCAAATCTTATAAGTGATATCAACATGTAGTCATGTATTTAATGGATAATGTATGAGTATAATAAACTTATTTACCATAAAAAGAGTTTTATCGCTATAACGATTTTTTATTGTGATAAATATGCTTGTCACCAAAGTAATATACTGTTGTGACAAAATATAAATTATCACAATATATATATTACGACAAGGTTATTTTGATAAATATGGAGACAAATTGATTTTATTACAATATATTAATAATGAAATGTACAATGTGATAAATTATTTTGTAATAATACACTAAATTTCTTGTAGTGAGGATGGATGCCTAACGCCTTCCTACTCTGTGCCTTATTATCGAACTCAATGACATCTTCGGTTTAAGAATAAAAGCCTTTATTTTGGAAAAGTTTTTATTTTTATAGAGTCAATCAAAGGAATATTTTCTTATATTTTGGTGCCTTAAAATCTTTCCCAAAATAAGTGGTGATTTCTTCAAAACCCTTAGACAAGGGGCTTAAGCTTGCCCTATCTTCTAGCTTGGCAACTCTACTAAAGAGAACTTTTTTCAAAATTCAAAAAGAAAGAACTAAAGGTCTCATTTAGCAAATCGAGGAAAGTACGTTCAGGAATCTTAGAAGATGGTTCTTATTTGTATAACATATCTATCTATAAATCATTCAAGTATTTCAATACTATTTGCTTATACAAAATACATGTATGTAGCCTTAGATTAGAAAATCTTGAATTGTGATCCTTATTGGTGATGTGGCGCTCATAGTGTATCAGACTAACAAAGGTGATCATCTAACTTATAGTGCAACCAAAGTTTTAGCACACGAGTGATGGCACCATTAGACTCGCACAACATTCCTTATGTCATATGTGGTTAGGTCTATACGTACTCTCTGGGGCTTCAAGGTAACCATAACTCAATTACCTTAAAACCTTTCATATAAGAACCATAGAGCTACGGGTGAAGGTCAAGCTTTACAAAAAAATAATAAAACGGGGATGGATTTTAGCGTCAGAGTTAATTCTGTTTCTATCACTAAGGGAATAGGAACAAAATGACTTTTGCAAAAAAAAAAAAAAAAAAAATTAGAATTAGCGATTGGCTAGTTATGAATTAGTGATGAAATTGTTAATGCTCTAACAATTACATCACTAATTTTAGAGGCATTTAATTTAATACAAGATATTGAACAGAATAAAGACATATATTAATGACAGACTACTTTTCCTTCACTAACTAGTGTAAATTAGGTGCCAATTCTCAACAAGTATAGCAATTATATTGTCACTTACTAGTGATAAATATGTTTGTTGCTAATTAGCGAAGGATACTAAACTAATAATGGATTTTTTCGTCGCTAATTTTTGCAACTAATTAATGAAGGACATATGTCCTTCACTTAATGAATAATATTTATGGCATAGCAACAGACTTCGGACCATAAATTCATGACATGCTTTTCCTTCTCTCTTTTTCCTTATTTTTCCCTCTCTCGTTTTGCTTTCTAATTGCTTTTGATGCTATTGGCACCAGCTTCCCTCTCTCTCTCTGTCTCTCTCTCTCTTTCTTTAGATAATTAATCATATATATATATATATATGAATGATAGGTGCCAGTATTAATTTGTTATGTAAATTAAGACTAATTTAGTGTTTTTTTTTGTAATTTAGGATTTGTCTTGATAATTAATTATGTACTTCAGAGTTTGATTTTAATTTAATTGAATTTAATTTAATTTAGGAGTACTTTTGTTATTTAATGTTTGTTATTTAAGGTTAAAGTTTATTTGTAATATAGGGTCGAAACTTAAAATTTTTGTAATTTTAATTTATATTTTTTAACTTACGTAATTTGTAATTGATTAGTTTAGGAAATCGTATAGGTTATTAGTTACTTTAGGTACTTAGTTAATTAAATTAATTAATTATTTAGAAATTATTGATTTAACAGTTTAGGTAAATATTTAGTTAAATAAATTAGGAAATAATATAGTTAATTAGTAAGTTAAATAAAATAGGAGATTATTTAATTACTTTAGAAAATTAGTTTAGTTAACTAAATTAGAAATTAGTTACTTAATTATAAAAACTAACTAGTGTAGGAAATTAATTTAGTTAGTCAATTAAATCATTTAATTAATTTCATAATTTCTAGTTATGTTATTTATAAATAAAGCAGAAAAAAAAGGTATAATAGTTAATATAAAGATAAATTTAAACAAATAAATATTAGAAATTGATTGAATCAATGCATATGCTATTTGATTTTTTATTGATATTTATTAGACTTTGACCATGTACTAATTCAATTTAATTTTTGTAATTTTTATGATTTTTAAAATTTATTTTAGCCAGATCATGCCTCTTATTGTCCATCATAGTGAAATACAAATAATGTACTTTTAATTTTATTTTTTATGTTAATAATTAAGGTTGTTGAATTTATTTTAGTTTGGTTGACAATATTTGTGAACTAGTTTAAATAAATTGATTTATTGAATTGGTTGAATTAGTTTGATTGTATGGTTGGTATTGAAAGTACTTTTTCATACAGAGATATTTTTTAGTCCTCAATTTTAGATTGGATGGAATTGATTATGTCAATATCAAAATTTTGTTTGAATTTACAAACTTGAATTTTATATTAATATAACTTAGTTCAAGTGTAATTAAATTTATTTAGAAATTATTTAAGTTACTTTAATTTATTTAATTTGTTAGTTATTATGGTTGTGGTTGTGTGGTTGCTTGTTATAGTTAGTTTTATTGTAACATCACCAATCAAGGTATTAGGTACAAGTGATTAGAATATCTAGAGATGTTAGTTTGAAGTGTTTAGGGATTAATTTGAAAATCTCACAACGAAAGTCAATAAGAAAAGTTAACAACATATATAAATTTAAGCCTAACTACTATAGTAACATGGATTAACCATTTTAGGTTACATGATTTAGTTGTTATTAGCAAGTTATATAAGATAATAGAGCTCAAATTGTTACAATTGGTATCAGAGCCAGTGTTGGTAGGCCTGCAAAGAAAGGGTTATTTATGGCTAGACATGAGGAGGAGTCGCCCGAGGCACTAGTGAATTGTAATATCTAAGGGCTACATCTTAGCTAAGGACAGTTAGCAGTCTAGTGACATGAGCCTAATTATAAGTCAAGTTGTGACAAGAACGTCATGAATCCAAGGAGGAGAGATTGTAACATCTTTGATCGAGATATCAACTTGAGGTACTTAGAATGTTTAGAAGTGTTAGCTTGAGGTACTTAGGTATTGATATTTATTAGACTTGGGTCTGAGTATCTTGGGTATGCTCTGTATTAACATCAAATTTATCTCAAAAGTCTCAGTTTACTCAATATGCTCATCCTTTCTCCTCCTACAATGATTGAAGCCTCTCGGTTCTTTCTCGTTCACTCTTTTGACCAAACAGTAACTCATATTGACTTCTTTTTTAGCTCAGATAATACTAGTCACAGAAAAAAGCAATGCATAGAGAGTGGATATAAGAAAATGGAATCAAAGACATGCATTACAAAATTAAAATCTTTTTTTCTTAAGTCATTACACAAAATTTGAACATCGTGACTCCACCATTAACATCAGTACATAAAATCCAAATTTCTCTTTTAATGGCAACATTTGTTACAATGACACATGAAAAGGGATCAAACATCTTCAGCAACACAGATAATCTCTGTTGAAACAACAAATTGAAATCTCGACAACCTTTTCAGCAGATGGAATAGAGATGTTTATTTGGCCATGCCTTTTCTCTAAAAATACAATCAACTATTGATTTGTTTGGTTGATTAAGCCTGGATTAAAAAGAGAGAGGAGGGACTGTTATATATGTTTATATATATTTCTTGTAAGGATGAAGCTAAGTTTATAGATTTCGCTATGATAAAGAGTTAGGCGGTGAGGTGTGTTTGTTAGTAAATGAGATGTCTTTGCTAGGTGAGAGTGAGATGGTGTTCACAAAGGATGTTAGCGATGGAGTAAGAAATCAAGTGTTGGAGAGAAGAATCAATGAAGGCAAAAAGTGTGGAGGGCTGATGAGATGATGGTGGTGGAGAGAGAAAACCACCACAGACAACTTGTTGAAGTAGAGATAAAAGAGGATTAGAGTGAAAAGCTATGTCTTACCAAAATGCAACATTTGCATTTTGAATACGTGAAAATGCAAGAAACCCATTGAAATGTGCTTAAAATGTTTTGAGCTGATTTCTACAATTTTTTTAAAAAAGAAATGCATTTCCATTCAAGAAACAAATTTCTTTGCTAAAAAAACTAGATGACTTTTTGTTTGCTTAGGAAACAGATCACAAATCATACATTTTTTTTTCTCTTTCTCTATTTTTAGCATGAAATCCTTACCTCATCCTTCCCTTTCTCTATCAATGATGGCTTCTTTTTCCCTCTAGAACTTCGAAGGTGACGATAGTTAGGATGTAATTTGAAGGCAACGACGGTTGGGACTCTCTTTATCCGTTTTAACATGTAAGTTTTCTTTTTTTTTTTTTATTTTCATAATTTTTGTTTAGGTTTTTAGATTTTCATTTTTGTAGCATGTATAATTTGAGGTTTTCAGTGTATATCTATAACAATTTGCGTTTGGAATATAAAATTTTGAATTTCAATTGATTTGTCTCCCTAGTTTTATTTCTTTAAAGTTTCAAACTTTTATGTTTATAAACATATGCATACATGCCATCAACATGACCCATGTAATCTTAATTTGAGTGAGATTAGCTAGTTAAGCCTTGTTTGGCTTGATCGTTGATAGATTGAGTTCAAAAAAAGACAAGATTAACAATTTAAAATCTTTGCATTGCCACAATGTTGGAAACCTGTTGAATCCAATTTAAAATCTTTGTTTTTAGCTTGATTGTTGATAGATTGACCTATTGATTTTTAATTGCACTTTTTGGACTATCACATTTTAAATTTGAATATGTTGATTCTTGGTCGGCCTGCATGATAGAAATTTTTTAATGTGTTAGCTAAATAGGTTTTATCATTAGTTTATGAAATTATGGAGAAAACTCTATCAAAATTTTCTGGTTATACTTCTCTAACATATTAGATTTTACTTCTACCATGATATTCACAATAAATAATTTTTGTAATATACCTTTTCTAGGTTGTATTTACCCCCCATTATCTCTCTTTATTTGGGTATGGAATAACTATTATTATTTCATGAAAACTAATCATTTTTTTGCCAGTATTTAGATTACTTTAGGATGTTTAAATTTAAGTTGAATTTAGTTATTAGTTTCATTTTAATTGCTTTGATAATTATTAATACTTTGTTGTATGCTTCCATTTAGGTTTTACATTTTCTTGCTGAATTCTATGAATGGTACTAAAAGTTCTAGCTCTAAACATAGTATGAGTTCTACAACTACAAAGGTGGATGAAAATAATCCTTTGTGGAATATGTTACTCGAGTTGGAAAAACAGGGGAAGGAGGGAGGTAATGTCAAATGGATATGCAATTTTTGCTATAAAAAAAAAGTATGGAACTTGTACTAGAGTGAGGGCTTACTTATTAAAAATTACTAGAAAAATGATTGGTGTTTGTTAAAAAGTGAGAGTTGAAGATATTTCTGATATGAGAAAAGTTGAAAATGAGGTCACAATAAGAGTTGCAAAAACACAATCTAAACGAGTTCTTTTGCCTTCTTCTAGTATCTTCTTTGTCCATAAATAAACTAAGTGCTTTAGATGTTTCAAAAAGAAAAAGAATTGATGATTCTCACATTGCTAGAGCTTTTAATATGCAAATTAGAAATCAACTTGATGAGCAGATTGCTAGAATGTTTTATATTGGTGGTATACCTTTTAATATCTCAAAAATCCCTATTACCTTAGTTCTTATACACTAGTTGTTAATCAATTGGATGGTTATGTCCCACCTAGTTATAATAAATTAAGAATCACCTTACTTTTAAGAGATAAAGCACATGTAGATAGATTATTAGAACCTATAAAAAGTACTTGGATGGAAAAGGGTATTAGTATTATGAGTGATAGATGGAGTGACCCATAACAAAGGCCTTTGATTAATATAATGGTTGTTTGTGAATCTGACCCTATGTTTATTAAAGTTGTGGATTGTTCAAGTGTGGTGAAGAATAAACATTTTATTGCCAATATATTGGCAGAGGTAATTCATGAGGTTGTTCATCATAAAGTGGTTTAAAGAACCATTGATAATGCTAAAAATTGTAATGCTACTATGGAAATTATTGAAGGTATATTCCACATATTTATTAGACTCCATGTGTTGTTCACACTCTTAATCTTGCTTTAAAGAACATATGTGCAACTAAGAATGAGGAAATCAATTAAGAACCATATTTTGAGTGTCATTAGATCACTGAAGCACCTGGATATATTGTACAAATCAAGAATTTTATAATGAACATTCAACGAGGCTGCTATGTATAATCGGTTCAACCTTTTAAAGTTGTTTTCCATTGGTTTTGCTTTTGTTGTTGTTATGCTTAAGAGATTTAAACATATTAGGCATGTTTTAAAAGTAATGGTAATGAGTGAACAATGGGTAAAATATCAAGAAGATAATTAAGAAAAATAAAGATTTATTTGTGAAAAGGTGGTGAACAAAGATTGGTGGGAGAAGGTTAATTATATTTTGTCTTTCACTTGCCCTATTTATGAAATGATTAGAGTTCGTGATATAAACAAACCTTGCCTTCATTTGGTTTATGAGATGTGGGATTCTATGATAAAAAATGTGAAGGGTGTCATATATAAGCATGAAGGAAAGCAATTAAATGATTATTCTACCTTTTTTTATTTAATCATAGCATTCTTATTAATCGTTGGACAAAGAAAAACACTCCGCATCACTCTTAGCTTATTCATTAAACACAAGGTGGATTTCTTTTCTAATTCCTTCACTCTTCATTTTGAACTCTTTTATTGTTTTTTAATTTTTATTTGGATTTATTTTTTGAAAGCATTATAGTGATAAATGGCTTTAAGAAGAAGTAGACTTCCTCTACATATGAATAGAGAAGTATCTATAGAAAGAAAAATGTTTCAAGAGAATTTTCTCATATGACGAGCGTGCTAACATTATTGATGAGTATGCTAATTTCTCTCTCAAAAGTGGGTTATTTGGGATCCTAATTTTATTGCTAGCAGGTGTGAGACAAATTCTAGGAAGTGGTGGGAATGTGATGGTTCAAGTGCACCGTTGCTTCAAAGGTTAGTTTTCAAAGTGCTTGCACAATCTACTTCATCTTCTTGTTGTGAAAGAAATTGGAGTACTTGTTCATTCATTCATTTGTTTAAAAGGAATAAATTAACTCCACAACGTGCTAAAGATTTAGTGTTTATTCACAACAATCTTCATCTTTTATTGAGGAGCAATTCCCAATATTATGATGAGAAGAATAAAATGTAGGATGATGGTGGAGGTGATTTTAGAAGTTTGAAAGACAATGGTGTTCTTGGCATGTCTAGCTTCTCTTTAATTAAACCATAACTAGAATGTGTATTTTTTAAGTTGATAATCAAAATATGAAAAATGAGGTGGATGATCAAATAGAAGAAATTCTATAAATATCTTGTAATATGTTTTCTTTTTTGAATGTATTGTTTATTTTTATGAGTTTGGATTATAAAACTTATAAACAATTAGTTTCTTTTTTTTATGAAAACTTGGTTTGTTATTATTCATTATCATACTTAATAATTTTGTTATTAATGATTGAGTATTGATTAGATAGTTGATCATCTTTAATATATAACCATCTATGAAGACGTAGCTATTGAAAACTCTCCCCCATATATATATAACTGAATAATAAATATTTATAGTTTTCTATGTAATAATTAATTATAAGTCAAAACGATCAAAACCGATATATTTTTTAATCTAAAGGCTAAAAGTGCACCAACCATAGATGAGTAAAAATTATAATAAATATTGAAGCATTACACACACACACACACACACACACACACACACACACACATATATATATATATATATATATATATATATATATATATATATATATATATATATATATATATATATATATATATATATATATAGATCTCTGACTGAATATATATATATATATATATATATATGTATAG
>CATIWR010026266.1:0-49621 GCA_949677035.1 Omphalea diandra
AGATTTTAAAATTCTTGGTTGAAGTGTGAGCTTAAAAACACTTGTGAGAGGTTTTTGTCTGAGCCTAAAAAACACAAGTTGTAAGGGTTTTTTGTGTGATTCATAAATGTAAGTTGTATAAATTTGGTGTGAGTTTGAAAATACCAGTTTAGTTAAGTGAAATACCTAATTGTGTAGAATTGGAGAGTGGACGTAGGGTTTGTTAACACCCGAACCACTATAAACCTTTTGTGTTGATTTTTCTCTTCTCCTTCTTAACTTCCTAAACATCTTAACTCTCATTTTATTTTTTAGTCAGCCACCAATTCAATCCCCTTTCTTGGTGCACTAGGCCAACACTTACATGCCAAAGTGGAATATATTTTCCATTCACAAACTAATGCAACACAGTTGGGATGTTATTCCTGCACAAATAATGAAATAAGGCTTAATGGGTTTGCTTTGAAGTTTATTTGTATACTTTTTTTGTTCTTTCACATTGCCTATATTAATTTTTATTTTTGTTCACAAACAAAAAGGGAGATGTAGTTTCTTTCTATTCAAAAATTGTTAGACTCTTCTACTTGGATTAACATTTCACTCTATCTCAACATCAATCCTTTGACCCATATACATGTAGCAATTTATCCAATGAGTATTCCACCACAATCTCATATGTGTGTGTGTACACACACATGCACATGCGCAGCACTCGCACACACACATACACGTTCTCGCGCACAAGCGCGCACACGCACACACACAAAGATATATATAAGTGGTTTAATTTGTGTGTGTGTGTGTGTGTGTGTGTGTATATATATATATATATATAAGTGGTTCAATTTGTGGAGTTAATAATAGAAAAAAAAATATTTTTAAGTTACATTTGAACTATAACCAACGACTCTCTTTGCCTGCAAAGAGAGAGCCTTCCAAATACCTTATATAATTATAAAATGGTCACAATTGAAGCCACTTCTAAATAGTTGGATTCACTTTTTAAAATTATGTAATAAACACAAACATTTACAAGACAGGTTTAAACTTGTCTTCATAATTAATTTGATTTATATTGACATGATAATTTTGTGTACATTGCTTTGTGACCAAAATCTTGAAGTTTATAGGCATCCTTTTTATTTGTTTTAAATTTTGTCCTACTCTAAACTGAAAGCAATTAACATACATATTTTTCGTTTCTTCATTTGTCAAATAATAGAATACATCAACTTTGTAATTATGACTCAGAAAAAAAAAAGACAATTTCTTGTAATCAAATATAAGAAAGAATTAGAAAAAGCATATTTTTCTAGCTTTGAAAGGAAAATCTAGTTCATTTCTATTAAAAAATTAAAAACTCCTCTGTTATCTAGTTCCAACACTTTTATGCAAAATAAACAATTTATAACAATCTCATTTTACTTACATAATAGAATTAGGCATAGTATTACTTTTATTATTTCTTTAATTCCTCTCCTTCGTAATCACTTCACTTATCGCTTTTACTCCCTTATGCTTATTTTTTATCAAAATCATTAATTATTTTTATATTTTAAGAATCAAACTAAATCGATATTTTTAGAAAATTGAACAAACCAAATTAAGTAGATCCTATAAAAAAAATTGGATTTAGCTACTACAAAAAAAATAGTGGTTAAACCATGTTTTTATAGTAGCTAAGCGCTTAGCAACTACCTTAGCGACTAACATCATGTAATCACTCTTTTATTAGTAGCTAAACTGAATTTAGCGACTACAAGTCGCTAAATAGTGACTACAAAATGTAGTAACTAAGACATTAAAATATGGTAACTAATTAATAGTGAAAGTGACTATAAATAGTGAAATAATGACTGTTTAGCTCCTAACTTGTGTAATAGCCAAAGTATTTTTTTTAGCGATGCTAAAATCAATAGTTTAGCTGCTAACATTATGTAATAGCTAAATAAGGATTGTTTAGCCTCTACATGTTTTAGTCCCTAAAGTCTATTTTTTTAGCTTCTAACATGCAAATAGTAGCTAAATGAAAACTGTTTAACTACTTATTATAATCGTTAAATTTTTAAAAATATTAAATTTAATTATTAATATTTTAATCATTAATATTATTTATTATTTATTAATTATTAATATTATTTATATATGATTTTATCAAAACAGATGAAATATATTTACTTCCACTTCCACAAAAATTTAAGCAATTCTACTTTATCCACTTCAATTTATCACCCAAGCAAAAGTCGTAATCCAATATTTTGTTTTATGGCACATATGCAAAATGAGAACCGCACCCATATCAAGTTTCATTGAGACTTTAAAAGATTGTTGGTTCATCACGTTACATTGTTAGACAATTAAGTGTTGAAAAGGATGATATCTAACCACTAATAGTTGAATATCTTGAATATCAATCTTGAATATCAATCACCCCAAACAAGGAAAATTATAGAACATGAACCAAAAGATGAAAGAAGCAAGACATGATATTTTCCACTCGTAAAGGATTGCTTTCACAGAATCCTTCTAGCATCTCTTCTTTCTTTTTGAACATCACCTTCTCCTTTTCTTTGTTGAATTTTGCATGAGTTTCTTGAATTACGATACACCAAAGTGCTACAAAACTAAATTGGTAGCATGTCAAAAAATTAAGCAGCTACTTCTTAAACCCACTAAAGACTCCATAAATTCTTTAAAAAAATATTTAACTAAATAACTTTTAGGTTGAAATTTAATGTCCAAAACATAGAAATGACAAGAAGGCAAGAATGCAATTTAACCACATGCATAACCACATGCACATAGATGACATCAAAGAAAAAAACTATTCTTTTTCTTTTACATCAGAAAGTATAGGAAAATACTTTATATGTGAGAATATAGCTTAGAAAATAAAATTTTAGTTTGCACAGAATATCAATCATCCCATCCAGTGTCACATAAAAATGGACAAGAGCATATATAAAAATTATTGTCAACCAACGACTCCATCTTTAATTACCCTTTCAAGCAAATACAGCACCAAAAAATTCCTAATGAAAGAAAAAACTAGGACTAAGTTAATGACCAAAAGATCAAATGTTTTGTTCTCTGTACTAAATTTTCAAAATATACAAGAGATCACCTTCATGCGGCGCTCTCTTAAAGCTAACAAGCCAGCCTCTGTACATATAGCTTTGATATCAACCCCAGAAAATTCATCCTTAGTCTTTACAAACTCTTCTAAGTTAATATCATCTGCCAATGTCATCCTTGAGGTATCTATATTCACAGAAAAAGAAACAATAAAACATTATAGGTAACCTAAACATAAAAAATAGAAGTAGACATTACAATTACAATTTGTCTCTTAAACATAATTAAGTACCTAGAAAATGTGCCTCCTGGTTTTGATATCTGGAAGGGGAAATTTATTTTTTTATTTTTATTTATTTTTTTTTTTTGTCTCTTTGCTTAGGCCTCAACAAGGCCGGATTAAGACTTTTAACTCTATTTGTTGCCAAAATTACTTTCACATCTCCTCTTGAATCAAAACCATCTAACTAGTTCAACAATTCCAATATGGTTCTCTAGATCTGTCATTCACCACCTGAATGTGCATCTTTATGCCAACAACATCAATTTCATCAATGAATACAATTGATGGTGAAAACTCATCAACAACTCTGAAAAGTTCCCCGACCAATTTTAGGCCATCCACCAAGTATTTGTGAATCAATTCACTTTGTAACACACATAAGAAAGTCACTTCCTACCACACAAAAAAATAATCTTCACATCAAATTCTTTTATGCATTTATGATATTAAGAAACTCACCTGGTTTGTGCAAATTAGGTAGGTGTGAAAAATAGGAAGACCACGAACAAACTAGACAGCTACAAAGTAGTAGACAGAGAAAATCTGAAAGAATATCTTGAGATATGGCTTTCCAAAATGCACTGTTTTCTACTATGTATGTGAATATTAGCAATTTTTTATTATTCCAATTAAAGAGCATACCAAGATTCAATTAAGTGCCTTAGCATAAAAATTGATCAATTATTAGTTTTAGCAGATAAATAAAGGAAACATTTGATACCTTGTACCAAGCCAATAATTAATTGAATTAAATAAAGAAGTAAAGCAAACCATTCAAATTAAATCAAGAAAAAAAATGCTGCTATAGGAGCGAATTAAGTTCTTATTTAGTCCACTTCACTTTGCAGCTATGTCACTTCAATTGTTTGGCTTGTAATCATTTTATACATCATCAAATTGGACTCATTAAGAATTTTCAAAAAAATAGTTGGAGAATTATAGCTGCACATGGGAGAAGTCAAAGCACCAACATTAACATTTGTAAATATTTGCTTCCCTATGACAACTACTTGACTAAGATTGATAATGTAGTCAAGGTCAAGCACAAGCATATCTCCTCTTACAAAGAATAATTTAATCAGCAAAATTGTCATATACAGTTTCAATTATAGACTGATGTGAAGAAGAATAGAAATTGCCCATCTCCAATAAATTTCAGCAGGGCAAAATAGCAAGCACTAAAAGGAGAAGGATATCCACCAATATATGCAAACACAAAAGTAAAATAGAGTCTAATACCTATGAATTCCATAACCAAAACATGAAGTCTCAAAAGATATGGAGTTGGACACCTAATTCCTGCTGCTTTTAACTAGAACATGAAGTCTCAAAAGATAAGAGCAAACCTTAAATACAGTGTTGTCAAATGTCCTATCAGATGCAAAAACAATAAAATCAAATAAGCTAAGGAGAACAAATTAAATTGCTTTCAATAATATTTACAAGGACAAATACACGATTTGTTCAAGAAAAAATAAATACTTCTCACTTCCACATATTAGCATAGACTGGCAAACATACTAAAAGGGAAGGATTCTTAATTCTTAGCTTGCACTCTACTTTTAAATAATTAAACTTTCCAATTAAGCAAACAGAACAAAAGAAAAGCATACAAATCAAACTTTAACAAGCAAATCTGGAAAGAGGAAAAGAAAGAAAGAGAAAAACAAGGAGATGAACCTTAGTAAGAATTAAGTCCAGAAGCCCAGCCCCAGCCATAGAATCTCCCATCTCAGTCTAGTGACTGCTATTTATCACAAAAAATTAAAAAAAATAAAAAGTTTCAATAGCCGACCACAAAAAAAAAAAAAAACACGTACAAGAGAAATAAAATATAGATCAAATCGGAGCAAAAGAAAAAAAACACATACTTGATGGGTAACATTAAGGTGGTTGGTTTGAATTGATCACGAAAGGAGAGATTTGAAAGACCCTAATGACGAAGCTTGGGACAAACCATGGAGTCTAGGACCATCATCCTCCTCACCTCGCTTCTTCCTCCTTTTTTTTTTATTACGCGCAACGATTTATCTTCTCAATTTTCACTACCACCACGAACACCTCTAACAAACACATCACTATCATTAATATCGAAACAAATCACAAGATCTAATGATTTTGCAATATACCAGTAAGAGTTCAAATAGAAAACAACAACAGAAGCCAAAATTAACAATAAACGAATGCAACCATGAAAAGGCAATGGCTAGGGTTTGCAAAATCTGGAAGAAAAGAAATGGTGTGAATGGTAACGCACCAGGAAGGAAAGGTTTTATTAGAATTCACAAAAAGGAAAGGAATAATGTGAATGGTGAAGGGAATGAATGGCAGAGGCAATGACTTTTTGTTAGCTTTTGTTAGGGTTCATACGAAGAAAGGAATGGTGTGAAGGATAAAAGAAAAGACAAAGAAACAAGATGCACCATTTTTTTTTTTTAAGTTACTAAGTTAGTAGCTAACCTTATTTGCTAAGCTATTATAAAATTTAGTTAAGCTTAGCTACTATGAATATTAATCATTATTTAGTGACTATAGACTATGTAGTAGCTAACTATTTAGAATTTAATTCATATATAATACTATTATATATTTATAGTTCTAATTTAAAATAATATAATAATATATAATTATTAAAAAATAAATATTATAATTATATTATATTAATATTATATATGTAATATGCAATATAATATATAATATATTTAAATTATATGTTATATATAATACATTAATAATTTATTACTATTAATTATATAATAATGTATTATATAACATTCTATTATATAATATTCTATTACATATATTTAGCGACTACTTAGCTACTACCACGAGCAATAGCTAAATTTAGCAACTAACATATGTTAGTAGCTAAACTACAAAAAATTTATTTGCACTTAATTACTACAAATGTTAGTCGCTATTTAACAACTATGAATCATCAAGTAACTAATTAGCAATTGTTTAGTAGCTAAGATTAATGATTAAAATTTTGTTAATCGCTAAATGTTGAGATGGGAAAAATGTTTTGCGCAAAATTTTTCAATATGCTTTTAGCTACTATCTTTAGTTTAGTCCTATTTAACAACAAATAGCTACTACATGTTAGTAGCTAACAACTGACGTCATACAATTTTGTGACCATATAGTCGCTATTTAGACACTAAACTTTGAGTAGTCACTAGTTAGTCGTTATTTAGTCACTAAATAATTACTAATATAGGCAGTAGCTAAATCTGTATTTTTTTGTAGTGAAACTAAATTTTATATACTTATAAATTGAATCAAACTAAATTTATAAAATTTTAATTTAATTTAATTACATATATTTAAATTAGCTTGATTCAAATTGATTTCACTTATTAATAATTTTAATTTATTCGATTTATTCATTTTTTATAAAAAAAAATCAAACTGAAATTGAAAATCAAATTGAATTGATTTTTACGGAAAAATCGCATCAAATCGATCGAATAATATCAATTGAATCGGTTTCTTAAATTTGATGAGGCTTTTGCTCACCCCTACTTGCATGAATAAATCGTGCTTTTCCTTCATAATAGAAAACTGTCCGCTGTTACATCAAAGTTTACCCCCTATTTTACTTAATCACATTCCCTTCAAACTTCACCACTTGATCACTAATATTTAAAATTTAAATGATCCTAGTAAGTACACTAATTATTAAGCAGTAAAAAATATTATTCCCACCAGAATTTAATAAAATAAGTACTAAAACTATCGTTAACCTTTGATTATTTGGACAATCGAATTTTAAAAGAGTAATTAAACTGCGAAAATTTAAAATAAATAAACTGTGAAAATTTAAAGACTAAAAATAAATAAAAAGAAAGCAATAATTAATCAAAGTTGCAATAATCAAATGTAAAGAGCTAAGACTATTGGTCCACCTAATCACTCTAATAGATTTCAATTTATTAAATTTAATAAAGATAATTTATTATTTTCATAAGTTGAGATTTTTCTTAAAATTATTTAATATTCTCTCCCGAGATATATTAATCTTACTCGTATTAAATAACCCTTAGATCCATCTATAAAATTCTTGAGATAGAAAATGCATTGATCTTTGTGAAAAACCTATAAAATCAAATGAATCATGTATATATATTCCTACATATTATTTAATTCACACCATGAATTATTTGATCAATTATGCAAAATATTTTCTCAATTCATTCACATAAAATAAATCAATCAAGAGCTGGTCAAACTCTCAATAACATTAACCATAATAATTCATGGATAATATGAAAATAAAAATATTTTGATTAAATAAAATAAAATCAATCTATTGTTGTGATAAGGTTTCTCATAACCTTAACTACAAGACAATTAGCTCATGAATAAGAAAATAAAACTAGAAAGAAGAAGAATAAATAAACTCATGAGTTCAACGGAAGAGAAGATCGTCTCAAATTGAAATTGGTTGTTTCTTCCTTTTGCTCTCCACGTCTTTCCTCTCCTTTTATACAAGAAAAGAGACTCTTATTTGTAGCACTATAATCTTTCTAAAAAATCTTCCAAAAATCCCTAGAGATATTGGTTTTCTAATTAATTTTAGACAATATCAAAGAAATATCTCAATTTAGAGTAAATCTTCTAAACCAAATCTCCTAAATAGGAAAGACTTTATTATGAAAATAAAGTTGAAAAGTAGCTCTTTCTCCTTCTAAAATTCATTAGCCTTGAATTGATAAATCACGTCTGCGCTCTATCTCGGTAAACTTTTTGTCGCAAACTGTTTTTCACCATTGTTTACCCCAAAATTAAAGAATCTTACAAATTAATGTTTAATCTTTCTTTTTCACCTCCAATGCACCTGGAATATCAAAAATTAAATTTCTTAAATATAAAATTTAATTAAAATTTAAAAATTAAGCACACAAAATAGAAAAATCACCACAATTAAATATACACATTTATACCTTATCAAACAACACGGCAAAACTTCTTTATTGTTTCTTTGTTCCCTCTCAACCAGTCTTTGCTGCAATTACTTTTTTTTTTTTAATTTTCTCTACACTTTCTAAAAACTACTTTTTTGTTTTAATTTTCTCTACAATTTCAAAAAACTATCTGATGGTTTTGTTTTGGTTTTAAGGGTCCATATGATGGTTTTATTTTTATTTTTTTTAAGGGTTTGATGGCTTTGGTTTTTCAAGGATCCAGATTTTAAACAACTTTTATTACACTTAGAATCTTCATTACACGCCCATATATTCTATAGTTAATGCCATCCAAACTGATCCTTTCTCTGGAACGCACAAAATCAGTTTTTCCCTTTTTTTTGGCCTCACTGCTGTGCCGGACGCCTTCGACATCAGCCTTCTCTTTTTAAATATTAGTGACATGAGAATCCTAAGACTTGCTTTTGAATAGCTTCACTGTGGAGAGCTAATGGTATCAGCATATATTAGCGCATGTCTAATCGAAAATGCTTCACTGTGAAGAGGTTTGTTATAATCGGTGGCAGATTATGCAATAAAGAAATGGTGAGATACCAAGTGGAGGATTAAATTGTAATTAGTCTAGTTACCCAATTTAAAGCAATTTGAAAAAACAAACCAACCTCTTCAGAAAAGAAGCATCCCAAATAGCAGAAACAGAAGCAGCTGTTGTACCACGAGAAGAGGAGAGAAAAGGATTCACCTAGAGATCTCCTCTTTTGCGGAATTAGAAGCGATGGATACGGATACCAATGGGAGCGATGACGAGAAAGAGAAGGAACATTCGATTGATTGGAGTTTTGCCGAACGAAGGAGAAAACATAGGGCAGCTGTTTATTCCAACTCAAACGATTAATTACAATTTAATCCTCCACTCAATTACCTTTGTACCCTCACTAGCTCTTTATTACATAATCGGCCACCGATTTTAACGCGTTCAACCTGTGTCACTTTTAGATTGTTTGGGATCGCTAGCCCTATCCCATGCATTTTCGATTAGAGATGAGCTAATATATGCTAATACCATAGCCCTCCATCTAGCGCATATAAGTGAACTTATATCTATGTTGGAATAAAGATAAAGAAAAATACTATGTACACCTTGTGCAGTTAATCTTGCAATATGATCAGTTCATCCATTAATTCTCATGAACCAAAAAGTACTTATAAAATATCATACAACAATCATAATTACTGCATGCAAAACTTAAACTTTGCACGCTTGAAAATGGCAATTACAAGCACCTATGAAATTATTTTTAGTTAAACGACCTTTGAAATCTCTGGTGACCCATCATTAACTATGAACTTCTCATCGCGAGAATGCACTATCTTTGATGCTGGAGCCTCCTTCGCATGGGCTAAATCATGTTGCTGAATTACAAGCACAGAAGATATAACACCATGCCTCGAAGAGGCCAACAGGTCTCCAATAGGCCCTAACTCTGCATGCTCAGCTTGGTGGTCAGCTAACTCTGCCACCATAGTCGATGGAAACCGACCTTTGCCGACAACAATGAGATCATAATCCTTGCTTCTTCCTATAGCTAATACCCCTTCTACAATGTTGCCAGCTACCTTCTCTTTGTACTCTATTATTCCATTCCACTTACTTTGAAATTCTTGCACTGCAATGTCATCTAATTCCTAACAATAAGTTTAGAATGCAACAAAGTATGTTAATTCAATATATGCATTATAAGAAAATAAATATATGAACAATAGTACAAGTTGACAAGACTTACCTTTTCCTTCTCTGGATTCATTGTGGCAGTAGAGAATTTATAACTATGTTCGTTATTCTTGGATGGAGAAGAAGGTTCTAACAAAATGACTCTACTCTGTGACCCTTCTTTTTCTGCAAACCTTATAACTGTAACTTTAATTGCTGGGTGTTCAGCCATCCTACCACCTAACTCTAAGGTCTCACGATCATCAGGCCCACCAAAGAATATCACACATACCCTTCGTGATAAAACGACATTTAGTCCTGGAGTTTGAACCTCGCTTCCAAATCCACGATCTATAAAAACTGCCACTGAGCATGGTGCTTTCTTTAGAACCTTCTGATTGACTCCTCTCCATCCATGGCCAACATTCTCTATTGACTCATCACCCTCCCCCCTCCACTGTTTATGGAAGGATAAAATAATCATGGTCACCCTTTTCGTCTCAGCCACACCACAAATATCCTCATGCATGGTTAACAATGGTGAGATTGCTGTTGTGGATCGAACAGAAACCTGACCCAATTCACTATAGGCTTGGAATGCACCTGCGACTCGATCATGCCACTGACCACGGCGAAGACGATTAATGAAAGGAAACCCATTTTTACGCATGCGTCGAACCATGATGATGGATGAGAATCGATCTGTTAATTCCACAAGGTGCATGATAAAGAGTTTGAGTTGGGATCTTTTGGTGCTTCGAATTGATTCAATGAGAGTGATGAGTGAGGGTACATTTCCAGGACCATGAAGACATGCAAGAATGCGCAACTCGTTCTTAGAGTTTTTGGTTGTGGTGGATAAGTCAAGTAGCTTACGACGAGTTCGAGTGGAGTTGCCACCACCAGCTGGTTTATAGATGGCCATTACGGCTGGAGTTGTGATGAAGGTTGTGAACAGTGCCATAAGCACTAGAATAGCAAAAACCTCATCGTTAATTACCTGAAAAAGAATGGATTGATCATTATTTTTATGTTGCTAAATTAATATAATTAAACTTCATTCAAAAAGATTAACTTATAAAGATGATTGTTGAACGCATGGATTAATATAGCAATGATGTATGAAATGCTCACTTGATTAGTTCATTTTAAGTGACAAAGGTTGTGAGACGAGAGAGATTTACAAAAGCTGCAGAGTTGTATTATGTGTAGGATACATTATTACTAATAAATAACATAATTTTAATTAAGACAAAAAAAACTACTAGTTAAACTTCTAGTAGAGTGACAATTTTTTAATGGATATGAAAATCTAACTCAAATTCACCTGAAAATAATCTAACTATATACAAAATTAAAAGAGATTTTAAAATGATTTGGTCTAAAGTTTATACTTTTTGAAGTTGATTCGACCCAAATCTGACTCAATTTTAACTCACTAATCAACTCGAATTGACTGATCTAAACTCAATTATTATTTTAATAGCATTTATTTAAAATCAAAATAATTTTTTTATTGTAAAAAGTCAAAATTAAAAGTGATTCGATTCAATTTGGAATCCAAAAAATATTTCAAATTTCTTTCTATATTTTGACTCAATGATCCAATTGAAATCATAACTCAAAATGGTTTGATCTAAATCCATCTATGACCTAAAATTAACTCAATTTTATCACTTCAATCTCAAGACTTTCTCTGAAACCCGAACACATAACGGGCCTATATAAACACCAGACGAACTCGGTGGTCATGGTCAGACACAATTCAACTTTAGGGATAAAAAAAACAATTGGGACTTTGAGGTTTGATTAAAATTGATTGAAATTGATACTGAAAAATCTAATTATTTACTTTTGATTAATAATCGAAACTTGATCATTAGAGGTGATAATGGATCAAACGAAATTAGTGGAATTATTTTTGAATCAGATCAATTTTGGATCACTTTTTTCTTGAACGAGTTAAAGTACAAAAAGGATTTTGGATCTTTTTTAAATTTTTAATCAGTTCAAATTATTTATAATTTTATCTTTTAAAAATATTGTTTTAATTTTTGAATAAATTTTAAATAATTTAAATGGATTAAATAAATCGAGTTGCAGATAGAATCAATATTAAGTAATTTTAAGTTGATCAAGAGATCAAATCATTTCGAACTTCCTTCTATTTTAGATTGAATCAAATTATTTTTAAGTGGATCAAGTTAGAAATTGCCACTATTGTTTACTACTATTAACATCTACCACTATAACGATGTCATTAAACTAGTGAAACGCATATTTTTACTGTGTAAGAATTAAGAATTCACAATTTAAAAAATTTTTCAGTGAAAGAAATTTCTTTTTTAGAAAAAATTTGATGTACCTCTTAGACAAAAAAAAAAAAAAAAAAAGAGGCAGAGAAAACAAAACTACAATAAGCGTACCTAGTATTATAAAATTTTACAGACTGGATTGGCAAGGGATGAATATATATGACCCTACTTTCAGTTAGAAAACCCACTTTAATTTTATATAGAACATCAATAATTCACTATACGAGATAAGTACTTTGTCATTCTTATAGTGTTATAAATTCAATTAATTCAATCTTTACTAAATTAATTTATACCCCATATTTAAATACAACGACAGAACTAATATATATATATATATATATATATATATATATATATACTCTGTTTGAAATACGTTTTGCTTCCATTCTCATTTAAATGAAAATAAAATACGTAGATACCCTATAATTCAATATCCATTTGGATTCACATTTCATTTTTATTTTTTCAATTTATCATTGTTTCAATAATTTACACCAAATAAATTCCTCTCTCCTTTTTTGGCTGTTGGTTTGTCATTACTGGATAGTTTTAGAGTATAATTTCATTATCAATACCTATTGTTCAAGCTCAAAGGTTTCAAATCTCAACTGACAGATAATCAATAATTATATATTTCTATCTATTTAAAAGTTCGAATTCGCAACTCACAGTTTTTAGGACCATTCTACTATCACTGAGTCGAGATTCATTTTGACAATCAATATATATCATACGTGTGGAATAAATAATTAGCAAATCATCATTTTCATAAGAACATTTTCTTAAAATTAATATAAATAAACAATTAAAAGTGGGAAACTCACCTTCTTCTCTTTGCCAATGTTGAGAACAATAAGTTCTACCAAGCCTTTGGTATTCATCAACACACCAAGCGTCAAAGAATCCCTTGCTGGAATCATAAACATCATTGCCACAGCAAACGTTCCTATGATCTTTCCAGCGCACGCTGTGGTTATTACCAGAACCAGAAGTCCCCACGCCCTTCCTCCGCTAATCGAAGTCACATCCGTCTTCAATCCGCTGGACGCAAAGTAAAGCGGAATAAGCAAACCGGACACAAAATCTTCAATCCTCTCTATCAATCTCTCCGCAAAATCTCCTCCTTTCGGGATCGTTAACCCGAAAACAAACGCTCCAAAAATGGAATGGATTCCTATAAGGTCAGTTATGAACCCAGATACCATAACTCCCACTAAGGTTAAGCATATGTAAGCTTCATCCACCACATGTTCAGGGGAACGCCTGGTAGAGACCCATTTCATGGCAGGTCGGATCACGACTAACATAAAAACAACGAAGGCAACACCAGAAAGAAGTACCCACATTGATATTAATGGACTCTTGTGTTGTCCACCAGCTCCATCACCAGCAAGAGCAACAGCTAGAGCAAGCAAGACCCATGCAGCGACGTCGTTGAAAGCAGCTGCTGCCATGGCAATCTCTCCAATTTGAGTTGTAAGCAGTTTGAACTCCGCTAGAATGCGGGCTAGCACAGGGAAAGCTGTGATGGAAAGGGCGACTCCCATGAAGACCAGGAATTGGGCATAACCGACTTGTTCTTGCCCTTCAACTGTTTTTCGAAGGACGAAGGCTACACCTATGCCAAATATGAAAGGGAGGGAAATTCCGGCGAAAGCTATTCCAAAAGCACGCTTGCCGCTTCTGCGAATGGAGGACATATCGAGTTCGAGACCTACGAGGAAAAGAAAGAAAAGAAGTCCAATGTGTGCTACGGATTCCAGGATTGGAATACTCCATTTTGGGAAAATCCGGTGCATGTAGGCTTTGTTTCGGCCTAAAGCGGATGGCCCAAGCAGAATACCACCCTGAAAATGAGTACAAAAATATATTAACTCATCAGTTTTATTAGTTTTCAACATGTTATGTTGTTATACCGGGCTCAAGGACTGTTAGGTTTCACGTTTGAAGTACAAATATATTTGTGCATGCATATATTGAGGATATGGGTTTTTTTTTTTTTTGTAAATAATAATTATTCGAGTAAACTCTGCCTCTCCAAATCTTTATTAAAACCAAGTAGATTTATGCATTTATGTATTAGGAACATACTATTATCTCGGCAATGACTTTGGGTTGGCGGAGAGGCTTGAGAAGGAAGGCAAAAAGGCGGCCGACTACTAGGATTAAGGTGGCTTGGACAATCAATAATGGGAAGGCGAAGTCCAGGGGATTATCTCCTTGCCAGGCTCCATTTGATGAGATTTTAACGGAAGTTATGTTAAAGGGCATGATTTTCAATTTTCCTGAAATTGATTATACCCTTTCAGTGTAGAACGATATTGGAGTTGATGCCATTGATACCGAAGAGAAGTTGATGGATTTATAAGCAAGGGAGAGAACCTAATGGGTTGATGGCCTATATAATCCGTACATTTTTCTATATTTTTTATTATATACTAATTAAATTTAACTAATTTATAATCCGTACATTTTATTTTATATATATATATATATATATATATTCAAAGACTCAACAAAGTAACTCTCTTTGCTTGACATATAATCACTTCAAATTTTATGTATTATGGAAATCAGATATGAAACTCCTAACGATTACATTCTATTTCTCTAAGCTTTTTAAAATTTTAGAATTTTGTAAATATTTTTAATATAAATTGATGATAACTAAAGTTAAAGCAATTATGCAATTTTAATATTTGATAAATATGAAATTAATTATAACATATTTATTAATTTTTAGCATTAAATAATACTAAATATTGAAAGTTGACTAGTTAGATTTAATTTATATATAATGAATAAAATTAAAATAAATATATATATAAAATAAAATCTATTGAAATCACTCACTTTAAAAATATTTTAAATATTATTTTAATTTTAAAATAATTTTTATTTACTTGAAATTAATATTCACAATTTTATATCAATAGAGATTTGATAAATTCATGGTGGAAATAATAATTTAATTTTAATTCTATAAGTTTGAAACATCATTATCCCACATGTAATTAATGTTAATTTTTCTTTTTTATCTAAAAATTGTTTAAATGTATATATATCACTTTAATAAAAAAAATTCTCTAAGCTAAATAATATTCACATTTTGTTTTTAAATTTTATTTTAAAAAATAATTTTAGCAAACATAAAAATTAAAATTAATTTAAAAAATTAGAATAGTCTTTCTTAAAAATTTTAAAAAACTTTGAATTCTTTTCTTTTTATTTCAAATAGATAAAAATATATTCAATGCTAAATATGAAAATAATATATATATATATATATATATGATTAAGTTATTAATTTTTATTTATCATATAGCAAAATAAAATTAACTTGCCAATTATATGTTCAATAAATGACAAACGTTAGTCTAAAATAATTTTATAATTAGAATTATATACTGATGAATTATTTCTATAATGATGTACATGAGTTATGTTTATATGTATTTTGTATCATTGTTAAAATTCAGACCACAACAATTTTTATCTTTTTTTTTTTTAAAAAAAAAAACTTCGACGTTAAGGAAAACAAAAAAAAGCAGGTTGCCGACTTATAGTCGGCAATGTAAATAATTAATTATATAGATAATATATAAATAATATATTTTTTAAAAAAGAAATACTGTAGATGAGTTTCAGAACCAATAAAGATAGTTTTTACTATGGCCCATAGAGAATTATTTTTTGCCCCTGTTTAGATTAGGAGCATCTTGAATGACAAATTATTTAAAATTGGTTAGGGGATACTTCAATTGATTAATATAAGAGAGCTTTTCTGTCAGATTTGATCGTCATCGTTGATCTTCATAATCCAATAATTGTTCTGCTCTGTCCTTGCACACAGCTGCTGAGGTGTTTCCACTCATTTTTCGATATCACAATGCAGTTTAAAGGGAACACGTGTAAACCTAACAAGAAACCTTGAAGGTAAGATGTGGCGGATTTTGTGGACCTTCTTCTTTTGATGGCATGAGAACCCCGTGTCAATTATCAAAAAGTGAAACGATTGCTACAATAATGTAATTAATTAAATACATATATTCAACAAGTAAAGAAATACATATAATTTTAATTAAATACATAAATTTCAAATAAATATTCCAAGTAAAGAAATAATATTAATATTTATATATATAGAAAATTGTTTCTCATTTAATATAATTATTGTTAATATCAATTAAAATTATATTTAAATATTTCGAAGTAAATATATATATATACATTAAATGAAATAAATACACAAATTAATAGTAATAAATATAACATAAATGAAAATAATAAAATTCTAAACATAGCCTCATCGTAACATTATTATTAAGGTGGAGATTGAATATACTAACTGAACAAAAAGAAAAAGAAATTGGTAGGGATGGCAAACAAATCACGTAGGTGTAGGTTGAGATAAGGTGGTTTTTAGATTAAGTTATTTTTAGCTCAAAAAAATGAAATAATTCTTATTTTCCTATATATGCCTAAAAATATATTTATCAATTATAATTACTTTATGCATACTGATGTACGGGGGGGATGCTTCTGAAGTTTTAACAGAACAATAAGTCAAACTTTCCTGCGCCTAGAAACTAATCACGAGATCCTTGCAAAAAAGTTTATTGCTTCACCAGTTCTGTGACAATAATACACTTTGGCAGTTGAAATTTGCACCTTACAGATTCTACTTACACGTGATTTCCAATCGCATAATCATCCCATTTGCTCTTTTTTTTTTTTTTGGGGTGCAAAATAAGAGAAAATATGAGAGAATATAGTATATAGGTCATTTTTTTTTTCTTTTCGACATTATTCAATGGCACAACATACAGTTCCTAAAGCCAAATTAAGCATTCAACCACTGGTCAAGAATTTTTTCTAAATAGGTACGTTAGATGGATCTAGTGGTGGTGCTTCACATAAATCACTTGGTAACAAACTTTTCGATCCATCCCATCGCCCATGACTACATTCAATGTATTATGTATATATATTTTATATACTACTTATCAAGATTCGAGCAATCAAGGCCTCAATGCATACGTGTGTATTATACTTTGCTTATATATATATAAGAAAAACACACAATACAAGCTGTAGAATACAAAATTCAAAACAAGATTTGTTATCCTTATCACCCTTCCGCAAGTTGATCATGGTGTGAAACAACTGTCAACTTGTGACGCAGAGCAAAAAAGCAATTCTTGGACATTGTCTTGATGACATAATCACCTATTTGATCTCGCACATAATGAAAATCAATAATGTTTGGAGTGAGAATGAAAAATCGAAGTTGTAGTGAGATAAGTTGCTCTTAAGTTATCACATCAAACTATAGGAGAAGCTGTAATCCATCTGCCAATCTTATTTAACAAAGATGTTACCCATTGTAACTAAGAAGTTGTTGAAGCAATAGCCCTATCCTCGGCTTCAGTAGAGGAATGAGTTACTGTATGTTGTCTTTTGGAGCCCTAGGAAATGAGATTATTACCAATAAAGATACAAAACCTGAGATAGATTTTATATCATCAACAGACCCACTCAAGTCAGCATCAACATATGCACTTACACAGATAGATGCAGATAGTTGAAGAAAAAGGCCATGAGAGACAATACTGCTAAGATACCACAGAATTCGTTTAATAGCACACCAATGTTCAAATGTGGGTTGATGCATGAACTGTAAAACTTTATTCACTAAATATGAAATATCCGACCTTGTGAAGAAAAGGTATTGTACACCACCAACTATGTTTCTATACAAAGATAGATCGTGAAACAAGGTACCATTGTGCAAAGATAATTTGAACTATGGGCAGGATGGAGTAGAAATTCCATTGGCCAATTCCATTTTGGCTTTGACAAGTAAATTTTGTATATGCTTTCTTTGAGTTAATAATAATCCAGTAGAATACCAAGTGGCTTTGATGCCAAGAAAATAATTAAACACCCCAAGATTTTTCAGAACCAATTGTTGTTTCAAAGAAGAGATAATAGAAGTGACATGGTTCATATCACTTCTTTTCAAGATCATGTCATCAACATATATAAGCCAAACATAGATTTGTCATTTTTATTATAATAAAATAGAGAGCCGTCTGTTTTTGAACCAACAAAACCAATCTTTAGCAAAGCATTCTGAAGACAACAAAATAATTGCCGTGGTGCTTGACACAAGCCATATAAAGACTTCTTTAATTTGCAAACAAACTTAGGATATTTGGCACTTACAAAACCCTGTGGTTGTGCCATGAAGATGTCTTCATCAATTTTTCCATGGAGGAAGGCATTTGTTACATTCAATTGCTTAACTTGCCAATTATTCGATAAGGCAATAGATAAAAATAAGTTATATAGTCATTAGTTTTACAGCAAGACCGTATGTTTCATGGAAATATATTCCAGGGTTTTGAGTGAAGACCTTGGCCATCAAACATGCCTTATATCGATCAATAAAACCATCAGGATTTTATTTCGTGTGATACATCCACTTGCACTTAACTATATTCTGTAAAGGGTTAGGAGGTACCAAATCCCATGTATCATTGTTAAGAAAAGCATCCATCTCAACTTTTGTTACTTCACTCCACTTTTCAAATTTAACAGCTTACGCAAAAGTACTAGGTTAAGTGGGAATAGAATTAGTACCAATAAGGACTTTTGGTTTTAACGATCCTATTTGCAACCGTGTTACCATAGGTTGGGTTTTTACGTATAATCGGAGAAGGAGCAGTAGTATGTTACGGACTATAATTTGTGAGGTCAATGACCAGAGGCAATTCAACACTGGTTGAATTCGAAGTAGTCTGTGTTTGGATGAGCAAGGTGAGAAGAAAGTATCAATGACACTATGGTGTTGGATACTGGTGGGAGAGGTATTGATTGCAAAATCTGGTGTAGGCTAAATAGGATTGTTTGATGTAGAGATTGAGGTTGGTTGTGGTTGTGGTGGTAAGGGATTAGGAATTGTGAATGTAACAGCTGTTGGAATGAAAATTGTGGAAGGAGAGTCTATGAATACTGGACCTTGACATTTCCTGAGCTTGAAATGGAAAAACCTACTCATCAAAAAGAACATGACAAGAAATTAAAATTTTGACGTGGAAAGATCAAGACAAAGATATCCTTTATGAATTTTACTGTAACCTAGAAAAACACACTTTCGAGAATGTGGAAAAATTTTATTCTGAGCATATGGGCACAACCATGGATAACAAAGACAACCAAAAACCTTCATTTCATGATAATTTGGTGAATTATTAAAACGTTTGGTATAAAAGGGCGAATTTTGCAATAAAGGCATTGGTAATCGATTGATAATATATATTACAATATCCAAGGCATATGTCCAATATGTTTTAGGAACATATGAGTGATGCAACAAGGAAAGACTGGTCTCAATAAAATGCCTTTGTTTTTGTTTTGCACAACCATTTTGCTCAAGTGTGAGGGCAAGAACGATGATGGCTAATTCCATTCTCACTCAAATAAGATTTCATAGCTTGAAACTTACCATACCAATCAGATTGAAAAATTTTAATAGACCTCTCAAAATATTTCTTAACATGATGACAAAATTGAATGAAAGTATTTAGAACTTCAAATTTAATTGAATGAAAGTATTTAGGATGAAATTGAATCAAACAATAGGAAAATGAAAAACATCCTGCAATTGAAAGAGTTTGCAGTGAGAATAACAATTTGAGGAACCAATATGAGCAATTGAAAGGGTTTTACCATTCTCAATTTTTGCTTCATCAGAACCTTGGAAGTCTGCGTAAGCAGTTAAATTTTCAAGCTCAGGTGTCATATGGTAAGTAGCTTTAGTGTCCATAATCCAGTGTTGTAGTTAAGAAGGGCTAATAATGGCTGCGATATGAGCTAAAGGTTGAGAGGGATTATGTTTGTTGACCTTTAGCGTAGGACACTATCAAGAAAGATGACCAAAAAAATTATAATTATGACAAGTTAATTACATAGGATCCACCGCTAACTGATTATATAGATAAGAGTTTGATGATCAATAGCTACCTCTTCCACCACGATTATTGTAACCTCCATAACCACCTCTTCCACCTTAGCTAATACTGTTGCATTGAGAAGAATTTTAAACAGTATGAAAAGTAGATTCAAGCGTACTGTGTTTTGCATTTTCAGCAGTGAGATTTGCTTCCTCACCCAGCAACAAACCATACAACTCATCAAAGCAAACATCTCTAGGCCTATTTAGAGAACGAACAAATGGTCTATAAATCAAACCTAAACCGTTTATGATGACTTGAATCAAGTCATCCTCTCCAATTGGAAAGTTGCAAGTTGATCATACATCCCTTTTGCTCGTTGAGTATATTGTGCAATAGATTCATTAAACTCCTTCTGTAGATGATAATGACTTGACTTGATATTACGAATTTGTGCATTTGAACCTGCTACGTAGGAAGCTGCCAATTTTTTCTACGCATCTTTGGTACATGAAACACCAACAACGAGTGGCATAAAAGCTTTCTGAGATGGATCTGATAATCCAACTTAGAACAAATTGATCTTGCTTGAACTAGTGGTGGTATTGAATGATTATCTACTATTTTTGGAAGAGGCTCTGTGTTTTCATCAGTATGATTTGCCAAATTGTAGCTATAAAAAGGTGGCATAAGTTGTGTCTGCCAAATCAAATAGTTTGTAGAGTTTAGTTTTATTGGTAATTGATGTGCAACATTTAGTAAGGTTGTAATGGAAGAATAAGAAGAAGGAATAATTTGTTGATTATTATTATTAACCATTGATATATAGTTGGATTGTTAAACCACAAAAACTCTAATACTGTGTGTATATGGTATTGCAAGAAACATACACAAGCCAATCTATTAATATTAAAATTTATAATACAGGATACAAGAGAGATACACAAGTTGTAGAATATACCTTAACTTAATGAATTGATTTCAATTGTATTAATTATACCTTAACTTAATGAATTGATTTCAATTGTACCCTAAGTGAAAATTAGAATTTAGTAAAGTTTCATATTTAGACTCAATTGACCCTTATATTTTTTTCAATTAGTTCAATCAAACTCAAAACAAAATTTAGATCTAATTAATATGATACATTTTTTATTGAAAATTTGTATTAAATTAGAAGTTTGCATTAAAAGTACATATTAATTTAATTTTGCAAAAATGAGATTAAATTGAATAAAAAATAAAATATCATTTAAAAAATAAAATATCATTTTGATTAAGTTAATGATTTATTTTTTAAATATTTTTTAGAAATTTTATTTTTAATAGTTTAAATAATTTATTATTAAAATATAAAAATTAATTTTTAAGGGGATTGAGATAAATTTTATTTTTTAAAAAAAAGAGAGATTGAATTATGAATTATAAATTTAAATTATAAATTTTTTATTTTCATTTTAAATATAAAATTAAAATTTATTATATAAAAGACATAATAAATTTAATTAAGCAAAATGTGATTAATTTGAATAAAAAAATAAAAATATCATATTAATTAAGATCTAAACTTAAGTTTAGATTTGATTGCACTAATTGAAAAAGTATATGGGTTAATTGAATCTAAATATATGTTTTACTAAATTCTGATTTTGACTTAAAGTACAATTAAAATCAATTTGTTCTAATTTTAAAAATAATATATTTTGTTCTAATTTTAAAAATAATCACTAAACTCTCATGTACAATTAAGTTTATAATCATATTTATCTCCAAAGGAGGAAAAAAAAATCAAGGATTGAATATTCAATCAATGATGTTCAAAATTAACAATAAAAAAAAATTATACCTTCTAATAGCCTATATAATAAATAATTTTATAATATAATTTCATAAAAATATAGTTATTGCGAAATATAATTTAGATGGATAGATATGTAGTCTATTAAGCATAAAATAATCCTAAAAAGATTAGCTTGTGGGCTATTCTTATCTTTAGTAACTCGTGAGATTAATTCCAATATTTACAAATACAAAAAAAAAAAAAAAAATTGAGGAACAAAGTTTAATATTAAGAAATTTTAATTTATTCAATAATTTATAAAAATAAAATTTATTTATTTAACATTTTCATTTTTCTAGTTGTATTAATTAATTTTGTATTTTTATTATTTTCCTATTATATAAAGGATTCTATGTTTATTTAAGTTGTTAAAGTCAACCTTATGTAATAGAAATTGAATTTTTATTGACTAATGAAATTGAAGGATAATTTGTAATTACTACTTTTGATATATATATATATATATATATATATATGTGTGTGTGTGTGTGTGTGTGTGTGTGTGTGTGTGTGTGTTATATTTTAAATTTCATTAATAATAAAACTAGCCAATATGTAAGCAAAATATGAATAAGTGCTTAAGAATTGAATTCATATTTTTTAATTAATATAATTAATATTTTAATTTTGATTATATTCTTATTGTCTACACATTGTTTTCCTCATCTGTATTTCTAACTAAGTTTTAATTAAAAATAATGTATAGTTTCAATCACAAATGGTGAAAATAAATAGCACTAATTAATTGAATTGTACTTATTTAAAATTTTATCTTACTCCAATAATTAATCACATAGCTCAAATTACTAGCAGAACCAAAATATTTTTTTTCTTTATTTTGTGCATATAATCTCTATACAAAGCATTTATATAACCAAGCATAACTTCTTTCCTTATATTGAAAACTTCAAAATGCAATTTTTCTACGAAGAAAGCGTTAAATATAAAAAGAGAAATATTAAAATTTAAGATAAATCTACTTTCAAAAAAAAAAAAAAGCACATAAGCAGACAACATAACAATGGCAAATAAAAGGTTACAAATCAAATTTAGTAAGTATGATTTACGTCTATAACATGCCACATATGATTATAGGCAACTTTATTAATATCCTTCCATTTCTTTACTCGTAAAAGGCAATTTGATATATTCCTAATTGTTTGCCCTAAAAATCAATAAAATCTATTGAATTATCACCCAAATATTGATGGTCCCTATTGAATTTTACTTGCAATTTTGTCCAAACTCCAATCGACTAAGTCTTATACGATATGTAGGTTCTCTTATTTTTCTCTTCTTAGTTTTTAAATATAATAATTAAAAGAAATAAATAGAAAAAAGAACAATTAATTGTAAAATACAATGAAAATAACTAAATAAATTACACAAAAAAAAAAAACATAAAAGAAGTAACTTGATGCATTGATTTTGATACTCCCAAGAACATGTAGGCTAGGCCCAATCATGGATAAAACCCAACTCGATCTCTATCATTAAAACAAGTAATAAATAACGGTTCAGCCCATAACAAAACCCACAAAGTCACAGACTAATTTGGCTCGACCCAATCACAAAACAACATGTTCGCAACTCATCTTAAATAGGAATATTAACTCCTAATCATAAATATATCTCTTATCAAGAAGATTATGAACTAAATAGGAAGATAATCTTCAACAGAAAACAATCACTAAATAAGAAGACATCAAGTCTCACTCTAATTAGAAAAACAGTTTTCCCTAAACACTATATAAAGAGGCTCACCAGGTATTCCTTATACATTCTCTCTATCTCTCTCTCTCGCTCTCTCTCTCTCTCTCTCGCTCTCTCTCTCTCTCTCTCTCTCTCTCTCTCTCTCTCTCTCTCTCTCTCTCTCTATCTCTTTAGTACATTACTGACTTAAGCATTGGAGTAACCTTTCAACAACTAGCCGGACATCCTCCCACCTTTGTTGTCTTGCAGGAACTCAGCCAAAATCATTCTAACCAACCACTTTTGCCTAACCCGAGTCACTTGAGCCGACTATAGTGATAAGCGTCATAACATCATTCGTGCAATGAGCGTGGACTTATTACAGTAAACTTTCTAAACCTTCAGCCATGATCTCTCCTAATGATCCACAAACCCCATAAGCTCACATCCAATCTAATATCTTATATAACACACCCCTAACAAACTTCTCAACCTTCATTTCCCCACCAAATTGGGAAACTTAGCCTCTAGCTTTGTTAGCACCCTAAATGTTGATCCCCAAACTGCTGCCTAGCTTACTGCTACTTATGCAGATTTCATGATAACATTAAAAAAGGATTGTGCAAGCACTAACGAGATCAGAACCAGTGGCCGCCCCGCAAACCGCTACTATGAGCCACCACACTTGTCACCTCCACTAGTTTGGCAAGAACAAGCAAAAAATTTGGCAAGGAAGACAAGGCGTTTGAAGACATATAATGATGTAGATGAATACTCATAAAAGTTAGGAACCACTAGTGCGAAAAACACTTACTAGGATGAAGATGTCCTTAAAAAGAAAGTCATGAAGGCAGTCAAATGGACAAGGAACAAGGAACATTTTGCCCTCAACTACCACTCATATGATCACAATCCTCTAGCTGCGGAGGTTAGGACCGAGACAGTACCTCACAAATTCAAATTGCCCCTAATCAACAACTATAATGGGATAATTGATCCACAGAGCCACCTTTATAAGTTTTTATTTAGACTAAAACTTTATAATTGCTTCGATGCCCTCCTCTGTAAAATGTTTTGTACTACCTTTGAAGGAGTACCATAAGATTGGTACTAAAACCTAACCCACGGCTCCATTCATAGTTTCACATAACTCTCAAAATGTTTTATAGTTCGATTCATATCAGTTATCCCATAGGTGAAAATTTCTTCAAACTTACATGAGGTTATATGGAAAGAGGGAGAATCATTGTAAGACTATCTAACTAAATTTAACAAGGTAGTCATGTAAGTGAACAAACTCAACCATGAAGTAGCAGCAAATGCAATGATCCAAAATTACAAGAATCAAGGACTTTTCAATGCTCTCAGTATTGATCCTCCTAAATTTTTTTATGAATTGAAGGAAAGCAGTATCATTTCATCCGCTTGAATGAAAACTTGCGAACTTACTCCCATTGTTCGCACAGAAAGAGAGATGAAAAATGGTAAGGAGCTAGTGGGAATGATAGACATCGAGACATACAAAAAGGAACTCGCTCAGACTCCACGAACCCAAACAGTAGCTTGACTTGGTACTAGACCCTGCTTACGACCAGCAGAAGTGAAGTCCTCTACTAGATCAAACAGTCACGAGAAAGAATCCACTTCCTTCATCCACTAAGAAGCTCGACCATGAAAAATAAAGATAGATACTGCAACTCCCATAAGGACAATGGACACGATATAGAAGAATGCAGAGACTTGAAGAACAAGATCAAAAGACTTGTCCAACAAGGTAAGTTTAACCAGATAAAAAAGAGAGCAACCCCATAGGAAAATATATGGAAATGCTTATAAGAAGATGAATACTAAGATAAAAATTTCAACACTAGACAATATGCAAGGGTGGTTCATGTCATAACAGATAGAACCACTGAAGGAGATAGTTCCACCTTAAGAAAAAAACATATCCATAAAGTGTACTTGATGAACAATAAAGGAAATAATGCATAACCAATATTTTGCCCTATTACCTTTTCCTCGATAGATGATAATAGACAGCTTAGCACTCTCCATGCAGATGCCCTAATTGTCTAGGGCTAGATAGAGAATTTTCTAGACAAAAGAATTTTAGTGGTCGATGGTAGCTCAGTTAGTATGATGACTACAAAAGCCTTTAAAGCACTCAACCTAGATCTCAAGAAGTTACATCTAGTCTGAACCCCTCTAACCGAGCTTAAAGGAACCAAAGTCGACATCATGGGATCCATTAAGTTGAACATGGAGTTAGGAGACACCAAAATCACAAAGAAATTTAAAGTCATATGAATGGTCGTGAAAATTCCTTTTGCGTATAATGCCATCATTGGAAGACCAATCTTGTAAGACACAATGACATGCACTTGCATCAGGTATCTCATAATGAAGATTCCAACAGAGCAAGGTGTGGCAATTGTCAGGGGAGATCAAAAAATGGCACAAGAGACATACATATATGAACATCCTCAAGGAGGTCAATCATGTTGTTTCCTTTGAACCACTAGTCTTCATTCCTAAAACCTCTCCTAAAAATGTTGAACTAGCAGCAGATTTGAAACCCTTACCAATAGGGAAAATTGAGTTCTCCACATTGGAACAATGTTCATAAAACTAGTAAAAAAAAAAAGATATCAACTCAATTCTCCTTGACACACTCCATACATTTGCCTAGTCTCCTTTTGACATCACAGGATTAATCCTTCAGTTATTGTTCAAAAGCTCAATTCGCCAGCTTGGCTAAACCGATCAAACAGAAGTGGAGAAATCATGCGCTTGAGCATCAAAAGGCCATAGCCGAGGAAATGTGCAAACTATTGCATGATGGGTTCATCCGAGAGGTACAATATCTAGACTGGCTAGTGATACAGTCTGAGGTCAACACCTATAGATTGAGTAGGTAAGTGCACCTATCGAGTATAGTATAGCATAAGAGTATCAACTGTCGATCCCTCAAGGACTAAAAGTACTAGTATTCGTTTTTCTCTAGCATTTAACTGGTAAATTTAAGTGAATTAATTAACTAATTAATAACTAAAATAAATTAATTCGACAAACTAGAATAATGAAAATATGAATTAAAGAGTGGGAAAAAGTGACTAGTATGACAAATGACACTCAAGTATTGAATCTCCCTAAGACTTATGAAGAAATTAATTTTCTAACAATACAATCTAATTCAATATTTATAGAACTGTGAAAATCCCTTTAGTATGTTAAAGTCATTCTCAAGATCTTTAACATCTAATTCTAGATTGATTAATTGGAATCTTTTCGTAATTAAAACCCTAAAATTGCATTATAGTTCTTTGAATTTCACTATTATGTTTGACCTTAATCCGAAAGATTTATGTTATCCTATCTCTAGGGGTACATGCAACTCCTTTCAATTGTATTAAATCTATTCAATAACTTGATTTCTCAATCTAAGTTTAAAGAATTATAAGGCAAGAATCAATATTCTGGATATATCAATTTAAGGAAATAAAGAACAAACACAATTGAATTTCATAAAATAATGAAAAGATTGTATTATCTAAAAAATAACAATTCAAAACTCATCTTAGGGTTCAACATAACCAAGTGCCTAACTAATTTAGTTCATAATTGAATTACTAACCAACATAAAAAAAAATGAAAAAAAAATAGAAAAGTTTTCATGATAAAACTCTTGTATTCTTCAATTCTCTTCAAGTTTGATGGATGACCAACAATTCTCCTCTTGCGGATAACTTCTTCTCCAAAAAAAGAAAAATAAAACAAAAGACTTCTCTCTAAAAAAATAAAATAAACAAAAACTCTCTCCAAAAAATATTATATCCCAAAATAAAAATTTCCTCCTCTATTTAAAATCTCTTATTTCCCTTTAAAATAGGAATAATTAGGAATCCTTCACAAATTAAGAAAAAGAAATTAATGATAAACTCTTCTATTTTGAATAAGACCCTGTAAAACATGAACTCTTCCTCTTTTGCATTGGCTCTTCTCAATTTGAATGAAGATTGGACTCAAATTCTGTCTGGAACTAGTCTTTGATTGCCAAATATCTATTTTGGTCCCTGAACTTTAAAAACTACACAATTTCACTTAGAAAACTCTTATAATTCATCAATAAGCTCCAATTTCCAGGATTTCCGATAAAATTACAAAATACAAGCTAAAAGTGAGACATTATCTAGTATTATTTTCAAATTAGACTCAATTAACAATAAAACTAGCCCTAAAAATACTTAAAAATAAAGAACTATTAGCTGGCTAGCATTGTGTTAGTAAAAAAAACCAAACAAAAAGTAGAGAATGTGCATCAATTTCACATATCTCAATAAAGCCTGCCGAAAGACGGTTACCCTCTACCTAATATAGATAAACTCAATGATTCTATAGTAGGATATGAGTTATACATCTTTATTGATACATCCACAGGGTACCACCAAATATGGATGTTTATGTTGGATGAAGAGAAGGCAAGTTTTGTAACCTATGAAGGCACATACTGATATAAAGTCATGCCCTTTGGCTTCAAAATGCAAAAGCCACCTATCAGAGGCTTGTAAACCTTATGTTTAAAGACCATATCAATAAAACGGTGGAAGTTTGCATAGATGATATGATTGTAAAATGTTGTTAAGCTAAAGATCACGCAAATGACTTGAGAGAAGCTTTCAAAATCTTCAACCAATATAATATAAAGCTCAATACAAAGAAATGTTCCTTCAGAGTTTGAGCCGGTAAATTCCTTGGCTTTATAATTTCCCAAAGTGGCATTAAGGCTAATCTTGAGAAAATTAAAGTGATCATTGACATGAAGCCACCTTAGATAATCAACGAAATTCAAAAGCTTAATGGAAGGACCACAACCTTAAGAAGATTCATCTCTTCATCAGCTCGATATTGTTTACCTTTATATAAAATATTGAGACCTTAAAAAGTTCAAGTGGGATGACGAATGCCAATAACCCTTTAAAGAACTGAAAACATTCCTTGGGTTACCTCATTTGCTCAACTAACCTCTATAGGATGAACTGCTCTTCATGTACCTAGCAGTAACTAAAGAAAAACTTGCCTCGGGAAGAAAAATTAGAATAAAAGCCAATCTATTATGCCAATAGAGTCCTCAATAGAGTCGGCCTAAACTATCTCATGCTAGAAAAGCTAGCTTATGCACTAGTTAGATCAGCCATAAAGCTGAGACATTACTTTTAAGCCCACGCCATAATGATTTACATAGATCAACCCTTAAGGAAAATATTACAAAAGGTAGAAACTTCAAGGCAAATAGTAGAATGGTTGGTTTAGCGTTGTGAATTTGATATCAAATTTGAACCAAGACAGGCCATAAAGGGCCAAGTCTTGATAGATTTTATAACTAAACTAACAGGAGGGGAATAAAACCCCAACAAACCAAGGAAAAATAAAAGTGGAACTTATATATTGATAGAGCCTCAATCACATAATGAGCAGAAGTTGGAATAATCTTACAAGGACCAAACAAAATCGCTATCAAATATACTTTTATACTAAAGTTTCAAGCTACCAACAATGAGACATAATATAAAGCCTTAATTATCGAGCTATAACTAGAGCAAAAATTCTGAGCAAAACTCCATCATATACAGTGATTCGCGATTAGTGGTCTAATAGCTCCTTAGGCAATAGGCCATCAAGGAACCTATGATGCTCAAGTACGTCGAGCACGCAAAACAGTTCTTTACAAATATAGAGATGAAAGGAGGAAGCTAGGCACTAAAGCAGATTCCTCGAGAGAATAATGAAGGGGTAGACTCTCTAAATAAGCTAGCGACATCTTCTTAAGCAACACCGCTTGAAGGAGTTTTAATGGAATAAAAGCTTCAGTCCAACACCTTATAGTTGATGAACATAGTTGTCATAGTTGAGGAGGACAACTGGATGAACCCCCTCATTAGGTACTTAAAGTAGGGACAACTCCCATCTAAGCCAAAAGATGCCTAAACCATCATCAACATGGTCGTTGATTACTCTAAAGAAGATGAAGTCCTATATAAATGGTCCTATAGTAAGCCCTGGCTCAAGCGCGTCTTTATGAAAGATGGAAATTATGTACTTATAGGAATTCATGAAGGAATTTGTATAGTTCATGAGGCAGCTAGTACCTTAGCTTAAAAAGCAGTGTTACCTAGGTATTTAAGGCCTACAATGTTCAAAGATGCTAAATAGCTCATGCAAAAATGTGATCCATGATAAAAACATGCAATCATCCTTCAGTAGCAAGCGATAAAGCAAAGACACATCGGCTAGGCATGGCCTTTTTCCCAGTAAGGAATAGATATCCATGGGCCCTTCCCATAGGCTCGGGGCTAAAGGAAATTTGTTATAGTAGCATATATCACTTCTCTAAATAGCCTGAGGCTAAAATACTGGCTACCATTACCTCAACAAAAATCCTTGAGTTCTACAAAAAGAAAGTGGTCTATCAGTTCAATATTCTAAAAGTATTGATCACAGATAATAAAAAATAATTTGACTCAAAATAGTTTCACTTCTACAGTGCAGAGTTAAACATTGACCTTTAGTTGACCTCAGTAACTCACCCATAAACAAAGGGTGTGATCAAGGTAACTAACACAATAAACTTGTAAGGAATTAAGAAAAGGCTAAATGATGCAGAAGGGACTTAGGCTGATCAACTCAATTATATTCTTTGGGCCTTCAGGATAACACCAAGAATGACAATGGGCCAAACATCCTTTTCTTTAGTATATGAAACTAAGGAGATAATTCTCATAGAAATTGGCCTTCCCTCATATAGAGTCCTTCATCACAATCCCAAGTAAAATGAAAAAGAACTTCGCCTCAGCTTGGACCTTCTAAAAGAAAAATGAAAAGAAGCAGTCATCCAAGCTGCAGCTTATTAACAAAGTAGTTTGGTTTCATAACATAAGAGTAAAAAATCGAGTCCTAAAAGAAGGCGATTATTTGCTTTATAAAATAAACAAAACTCGAGGAGAAGCTGCGGTAGGAAAGTTCGACGCTAATTGGGAAGGCCCATACAAAGTGATAAAAGTGATAGGCCCTGCAATGTACAAGCTAGAAACTATTAGAGAAAAACTTATGCCTTGTACATGGAACATGGAAGCATTGAAAAAATACTTTATATAAGCAGCATTTATTACCTCTTCTCTATAAATTACTTATCTTCTCCCCAATAAAAGTAAAGCTGCCCACGGACGTATGTAAATTATTGAACCACATAAAAAGTTCTTATCTTATGAACATTCTTTTACATTTTCTGCATAAACGCCAATACACCTAATGCACCAAGTTAATCTATCTGTGCATTAATCATGATATCATATATCGAGGTAATCTATCTCGTACATTAATCAAGTTATCATGTATTGAGCTAATTTATCTTATGCATTAGTCAAATTATCAAGTAATAAGTTAATCTATCTCGTGTATTAATCAAATTATCATATACCAAGCTATTGTATCTCATACATTAATCAAGTTTTATCGTATATCAAACTGATATACCTCACACATTAATTATGCTACATAATGAGCAAATATCACTTTTAAAAATAGGTTAAGTCATAAAAACATCATAAGTGTTCAAGAGCTCATTACATCAGTACAAGCAAAAACAACACATGAGTGATAAAGAAGAAATTTTCTTTAAAAATTTTATAAAAATAAAGCCCAAGGTTACATAAAAACCTAAGTTTATTCCTCAACCTCCTCCTAGTTTTATTCATCATCATCTTCTTGCCAAAATATCACCTACATAATCAAAATCTAAATCCAAATGAGCTTTTATCAAGGCACGTCTAAATTTAGCATTATATGAAAAGCAAATAGACGACATTTCTTTAATTGTTGATAGCCGAACTACAACCTCATTCCATTACCAATCTTTATCACCCTGGCTGAGTTCAACATTCTTTTTCTTACAATCTTCCAATATGATATTTTCTTTTTCAACACTTCCTCCAAGGTAGCTAGCTCGACTTCATGTACCTCAACATCTTTCAGCTTTTCTTGAGGTTCGCTAAGCAAGTTTGTCGAGATGGTAACTGAATTAAGCTTGTCTTCGTGCTTTTTAAATAAAGAGTCAAAGGAATCACAAGCCTTTGTCAATATTGTCTCTAGCTCGGTGAAGCTCTGAACTCTTTCTTTGCCAATTTAAGACAAATACCTAAGGTTGCCTCAGTCGTCACTACCTAAAAAGAAAAATAAGCAACCAAGTTAACACCTTCGTAAATACTTAGAAAATTTAAGGTATGTACATGACCTTGAATGCCTTAAGGTTGAGCATATGGGTATGAGCAATCAACTCTCTATTGGTGAGGTGCTCAAACCTCTTATCATCATTAGGCAGGAGATAAATCCTCCCAAGTGTTTTGCTAATCATCTTATTACTCAAAGAATAAGACTCGTACTTATTTTTCAGATACTTGCATAGATCAAGACACTGACTTGGGTTTCTAGGGAGCATGAAGAGCTCCTCATCCAAGTTAGACTTCACAGTCTCCATAAGGGCCTTCTTGGATGGTGGTTGCTCGATCGAAACCTGCTCACCCACCACTTCCACCATCTCAGCCAGCCCAACAAGCTTAGGGACTACCCGTACAGTATTTTCGGCCCATGACTTAGAAATGTTCACCTCCTCCGCAGGGCACTTCTTATGGCCAATGGTCTTAACTCAAACCTTTAGTTGCTTAGCACCCTTACAACAACCTTGATAACTTGGGCGCCTTTTGCCTTGTCATCTCCACTTTCAATGCCTTTATGTCTATATCTATAAAACAACGAAGCATTGACACACATTAGTATACAAAGTGATTTACCATATATAAGGCATATATACTAGCTTGGGTAGGAAGGTGTTTATCTATCAAGTTAGTTAGATTGACAAAATCCTCAACCAAAGCTCGAAGACAATCAGCCTGTCGTTGCTCCTACTCTATAGGATTCAGTATGCATTCCCATTTATCCTTGCTCGTCTGTCATTTTGGAAATCCCATGACATCCTTGTTAGTAATAATAAAGGATTTGTGTTTTCAACCCTTTATTGATGATGAATAAAGGGTGAACATCCCCATATCGGGTTTAGTTAACACATGCTAGTAATCTTCACCAACCCAATCTGTGATAATGAAAATGTGCCTTACCATACTAAGAGACATGACGATTCCTTTATCCTGAAACCAGGAGGAAAAGCCCAGCTAACATCCTAATGTCATTTTGTGCGATCTAGGAAATGAGAAGGTTATAGGCCTTAAAAACCTCGTGAATGAACCCAGTCATGGGAAGTCTGAGCCCAGCCTTCAAATCTTCTTCGTACAACATGAATTGATTTGTACCTAGCGAAGAAAAAGCTCTTGGACTAGGACTTAGGACACTTAGCACATACTCTAGTGGAATGTTATACTTTAAAAGAATTTTAGCTAAGCTACAAATTAACATCCCACTACTCAACTTAAATACCTTTGGGTTTGCTCTTTGAACCTTAATCGACTCAGGTTGTGGTTCCATAATAGATAGATTGATAGTGGTCCTACTAGGTCCAACCCTGGCATTAGATCCTTGCCTTCCCTCGGCATCATCAATGAGTTCCTTCTCTTTATACATTTCCCCTTCATCCCCTTCCCTTGAAACTCAATGTCATCACCTTCAACCCCACTTAACAATTTCATTGGGTCTTTTTCTATGTAAGTGGTAGATATTAGCAGGAATGAAAGCTAAGGGTATTGTGTCTTTACGGATTGGAGAATCCATTTCTAAATGGTTCAAACAAAATAATAAAAAATACAAAAACAATCACATAAATCTCAACTTTAGAAGAATGACAAATGAATCTAATTAATAAATTAGACACTGTTACTGCAAAAACTCCATCTTAAAAGCCAGGAATACCAAAAACAATGGAGTAATCATATTTTCTTCTATTGCAAACCTAGAGGCATTTATAATATCAGGTGGGATATATGAAAGGTTAAGGCCAAATCAATTGACGCTTTCATTAAATAGCCCTAATAAGGTTGACCCACCTTATCAGAAAGGCAAGGCTCGAAACTCATCACATGGGTGTTGTGTGTCAAGCATGAAAATGAGCAAGGATTCATCACTAGAAATAAGGCTAGATAAGTTACTAAGGGTTACAACCAAAAGGAAAGCATTGACTACAATGAAACCTATGCCCCCGTAGCAGGGTTAGAGGCCATTAGGATTCTTTTAGCATATGCATGTCACATGAATTTCATATTTCAAATGGATGTCAAAAGTGCTTTTTTAAATGTTGTTATTGACGAGAAAGTTTATGTTGAACAATCTCCTAGTTTTGAATCACATACTTTCCAAATTATGTTTTTAAATTGAATAGAGCCTTGTATGGTTTGAAACAAGCTCCAAGAGCTTGGTATGAAAGGCTTAGTTCTTTTTTTTTTTTTTTGCAAAATGATTTTGAAAAGGGGAAGGTTGACATAACTTTATTTATCAAAAAACCTAATCATGATACACTAATAGTGCAAATTTATGTTGATGATATTATTTTTTTTGCTACTAATGAATCTCTATGTAGGGATTTTACTAAGTGTATGACTAGAGAATTTGAGATGAGCATGATGAGAGAGCTCAAGTTTTTATGGTCTACAATTCAAGCAAACCAAAGAAGGGATCTTCATCAACCACACCAAATAAACAAAGGACATTCTCAAGAAATTTGGCATGAAAGGTTGTAAAGTAGTAAAAACACCAATAAGTGCTACCATCAAATTGGACAAGGATGAATCGAGTAAGACAGTTGATGAGAAGAGATATCAAGGTATGATTGATTTTATGTTCTATCTTATAGCTTCTAGACCTGATATAATATTTAATGTATACATATGTGCTAGGTTTCAATCTTGTCCCAAAGAATCTTATTTAAATATTGTTAAAAGGATTTTCAAATATTTACATGGGACATTGCATCTAGGTTTGTGGTATCCTAAAGATTCCTCATTTAGCCTCATAGGTTATCCGGATGTAGATTATATTGGTAGTCTTCTAGATAGAAAGAGCACTTCTAGAACTTGCCAATTCATAGGAGAGTGTTTAAGGTCTTGGTTTAGTAAGAAGTAAGTTTTGATTGCCTTATCTACCGCTAAAGCAGAATATGTAGCTGCAGGTTTTTATTGCACCTAAGTGTTTTGGATGAAACAATAATTAAATAATTATGGCAAAGTTATTGATCACATTCCTATCAAATGTGACAATACTAATGCAATAAATCTTTCCAAAAATCTCATCCAACACTACAGGAGCAAACATATAGACATTAGGCATCATTTTCTTAGAGACCATGTCCAAAATGGTGATGTAGTATAGACACAAATCATCAACATGATGGACTTCATTAAGAAAGAGTTGGGAATGTTTGGTGGAAGCTCCCTGAAGTGAAAAGTTAAATCGTTCTAAAATGCTTTTTGTTTGTTGCATTATTCCTTGTTAAATGATTGCTTTGTGTGATGTATGTGATAGTTATCTCTTTAGATGTCTTAATTTTTTATGCAATTATGTTTTCTATGCCAATTTGCATAAATTAGACATCAATATATTAAATGGATCACAGCTTAGAAAGTTAAGTCTTATCATTTCATAGTTATCTTTTTTACTTGTAATCCGCAGTCACTATTCCTTTGTTCACAATAGCAAATTATAGGCACTCATCATTCAATTGTCAACCATCAATTTGTGATCACAACATTCATTCCCCACCTTGAATTTGTTCAAATTTTAAATCTTTTTATAGTTGAACGCGCCATTTCCCAAGGATTTTTTATCCGTTGCTTACATATTTCAGAATTAGCAATCATGACTTGTAGGTAGCAGTCACAACTTTGGGTAACTGTCATGCATTTAAGTGATTTGATTGTCAATTGATGATACTCTATCATTTAATGTATTTGTGACCTTTTTTTGACATTTTCACCCCCTTTCCTAGCCTATGTAAACCCCTGAAACAATTTTTCTATTCATTCCTACTAAAAATCTTCATCTCTATTTTTCCTTACTCTCAAAAACCTTTAAATCTTCTTTCATTCTCAAATGGCCCTCAAGAAAGCCTCAAGAGCAGAGAAAGAAAAGGTAGTAGTACAACCTTTTGGATCACTAGCTCTACATATGATGAAAGGGATCACAAAAGAAGAGAAAGATCGATACAAGGCAAATGCCTCTAAGATAATCCTACCAAATAAAATCCCTTTCACATTCCTCTTGAGTCTCTAGGCATCAAAGAAGAGATCCACACATTTCTCTCAAACTTGGGTTGGAATAAATTTATTTTTCTTAATGAGCTTGCATATGTGGAGATCGTGTGAGAACTTATATGCATCGTGACTCTAAGTCAAAGACTAGAATCTCACACCGGCTAATATAGGTTAGTATTTCGAGCTTTTGGGGAGCCTTTTTCATCAACTTTGAACAACTTTCTAATATGTTTAATCTTCAAGTCGAAGATGACATTCCGTTCATCATCTCCACTCTTGATGTCATCTATTCCAAGTTTTGATTCGAAATTTCCATCGAGACCAAACATGGCCCTAAGACTTCACTAGTTAAATATATTTGTACCAAATCTTTTTGGCTTCACATCATCACCTTCTCTGTTAACGTAAGAGGAGATGGTAATGAAAAAGTATCCCAAAAGGATCTTGTTTTTCTTTTCTTCCTTACCAAAAACAAACCTATACAAACTAGTCATTATTTAGTGGATCAATTGATCCACATGAGCACAAAGCCTAAGAGTCAGTTTCTTCTTCCTTTCCATGTCATTGCCATCTACCGATACGTCGGTGCTCTTAATGAGGAAAATGATGGTGCTCTTAATGAGGAAAATGAAAAATTCCTCACTAAGAAGCTTCTCTCTTCACAAAATTTTCTAGACCTACCCTACCTCATCAATGCAAAAGCTATTCACCCTCATTCTTATACATACACTTTGGGTGCTTTTGGAGCTAAGAAACCAAAAACCTCCCAAGCCTCCAAAAGAAAAAATTTATCATTGAAGAGAGAGCCCAACCCGCTCCACCTTCCCAACCTAAACTCAAAGCCAAAATCCATCTGGTCTCCATCAACAGGAAATTGGACAAGATGATAAGGATGCTTAAGAGATTATTTCCCCTCTTCTCCTACCTACACAGTGATTTGGTAGACTTATAGGAGAAAGTAGGTGCTCCTCCTTGCCATCTCCCAGACTTTAAGGATTGGGAGGACACACTGGAAAAGGAGGCCAACCAAGAGGTTGATGAGGGTAATGAAGCTGAAGGTGGAGGAGAAAATGAAGACATGGACAATTTTGGAGACGATGATAGTTCTCATATCTTTTAGTTTATCTTCAAGGTTTCTTTTTTTATTTTTCTATTTAAGTTCTTGATGTAAAGCTGTTGATCCCACATATTATTAAATAAATAAATGTGTTTATTCTGCAATTCATTATCTCAAATGTTATGTGATTACAACTTATATGTTATCTTTGTTATTTTGCTCTCTATGATTACTCTATCTCAATTTATGTACCTCTTTTACTTTTGAAATCTTTACCCTCTTTTTTATCTTACTAGAGGGGGAAAGAATAACAATGAGAGAAAATAAGTAATGTGCATAAGAAAAGCATAAGTTGAGGGGGAGCAAGTTCAAACTTAGAATACTTTATTTGATCATTGACTAGAATCCCTTGATTATTCTTTGATTAATTCATCTTTGACCATCCCAACTACATAACTCATGCATTTATCTTTCTTAAGATTAATCTAAGTTGTCAAAATCGAAAAGAGGGAGATTATTGGATTAGGTTGGTTAAGCCTATATCATAAAGCCTTTTTTATCTTGATAATGGAGGTTGATCAGTTCTAATGCTTTGATTAAGTGTTATTTTGTAGTATAAAAGTTGTTGTGTCATTAGAAGTTGGATGGAAGTCAAAATCTCCATCTTTAAAATGAACATCTAAAATTGCGATCAATATCCCCTAAATCGCGACTGCAACCTTGCTTTAAGGATGAATGGAGCTAGGCCAGAAGAATTTGCTAGTGAATTCATAGTCGTGACTTAGCCAAAGGGAGCATGTTTGATTTATAGAGGAATTCTCAGTGTCATTTGCATTAGAGGTCGCGACCGCAAATTTCATAGTAACAAATGAGGGAACCAAAGCCACAGCCACAACATGCCAAGTGTGCAAGGCAACTGTTGAGAATAAAAATCATGAGAGCGAAGAATTGGTCGCGACTGCAACTCAAGTAGGTGTTCTCTCCTCACCAATAGAAGAATTCATTATCTCAATTGCGCCCAAGAAGAAGTTAAATCACGACAGTGACTTTTAAGTAGTTGGTTGAACACAACAGTTATATTTCTTAGACAACCAATGGGTGAAGGACACATGGACTAGCCGTTAGACACAAAATGGGGTTCTTTGCTGCAATTTTTGACTCCTTAGTGCAAATTGAAAATTCGCAACCGCAACTTCCTCCTAACAAGCATTTAATGTAAAATCTACCTAGCCAACTTGGAGATTTTGGGATAGTTTTTTAGTAACGTCTCTTTGGTGGATGTGGGCTATAAATACTCCACCAAACTGATGTAAATGTAAGAGAATTCCATTAATTGTAACCAAACTCTTGTCAATTTGCTACTCATTCTTCTTACTCTTCTTTATGTGTTATTGATTATTTGGTGTGAGAAACAAACACCTTTGTAAGTAGATTGAGAGTTAGCCTAATATCTAAAACTCTTGTAAGAGATTGAAGTGTGAGCCTATCCAAAACACTTGTAAGAGGATTTTGTGTGAACCTAAAAAAATATAAGTTGTAGGGTTTTTGTGTGAGCCATAAAATACAAGTTGTATAGGTTATGTGTGAGCTTGAAAACACTAGTTTAGTTGAATGAAATGCCCAATTGTGAAGAATTGGGAAGTGGACGTAGGGTTTGTTAACACCCGAATCACTATAAACTTCTTACGTTGATTTTTCTCTTCTCGTTATTAACTTTCTAAACACATTAACCTTCTTTTTAATTTTTAATTAGCCACCAATTCAACCCCCCTTCTTGGTGCACTAGGCCAACAAAATGGAATTAGATGATGTGTCATATATGTAAAGAAAGCGCTTTGAGTCTTTAGTAAAATAAAACAACTTATAATTTATAGTTTTGTAGAAGAAGTTATGACCATTTTAGGGAGAGTTGTGTGCGCAAAGTTAGGTTCAATGACCATGGAATATTTCTAATGTTCATGAAAGTGCATCAACGAGCGTTGAAAGTTTTTCAATGGCTGTGAAATATTTTTGGTAGTTTTTTCTATTAGTTTAGTTTTTTTAGTAGTTTTTTCTATTAGTTTGGTATACTCTATTGCTTATGGAAACATTTTCAACAACTGTTGGAAGCCTGTAATTGCTAATTTTTGCTAAAAACAATTAGTAATGGCTAGTTTTATATTTAAGGTGTTTCTAATCATTCAATTGGACCTAGAGCTATATAAGGACATCCATTATAACATTAGAAGCATATTTTGACATTTGAAAAGAAAAAAGAAAACCTTTTGTAAAGAGAATTTTGCTTTGTAAGAGTAAAAGTGAGCTAAGTGTACAAACCATTTTAGGTGTTGATTTTGTATTTTGGAGTGTCAGGTTTTTTCTTAATTATTACTTATATTTGTCTAGTTGAAATGCTTAGGCACCTTCTTGGATAATTCCTTGTTAGGGTAGAAAGGTTAGTACCCATAATTAATGGGATTACTCTCTTGAGCTTTGTAAAAAGGGAGTAGAAAGATTATTCTTTAGCTACAAAAAGAATATTAAAGGTCTAAGTGACTACTTAGGGAGTGCATATAGACACATTGTCGAACCATTATAAATATATTATGTTATCTATTCTTTTCGACTTTATCTGCTTTTTGAGAGCAAGAGTGAACTTATGTCTATCAATCCACTATAAAAGAATTTAAGGAACTTTTAAAAAAGTTTTTAAGGTTTTAGTTTGCACCCAATTTATCCTCCTTTCCCCCTCTTGGATTGTCATCCTCGCCAAGGGACCAATAAGAAGTTTTGAATATGATAATTAATTTTTCTAATTTTTTATCTAAATTTTTTTTATATGATAGTTTTTAACAAGTGATTATATTATATATAATCATTTGATAAATGACAAATAATTATTTAAAATTAATTTTGAGACTGAAATTAATAATATACCTTTATTTCATAATCAAAATAAAATTAACAAATAATTACAATATATATACACACACCTGCATGAGGAAGTTGTAATAAAAAAATTTTATTGATCCATATTTTTTAATCTTACGTGACACAACATAATTTTAACAAAAATTTTATTAAATTTAAACAAAATAATTTCTGGCAATATATTATATTGTTGTTAATCTCATATACCTAAAGTTTTGAATAATAAATGAAATTAATTTAAATTTAGCTTTTTGTTTAAAATTTTTATTTTCCAAAATTTTCTAATTTCTTGTTTAAAATTTGCTTAGTATTTTTTCTTTTTAGGTTTTCTTTAATTTTTATTTAGAAATTTTTATATAATATTGACTTTCTATTTATAACTTTTATTTTAAAATTTTTAATTTCTTATTTAGAAGGTATTTTTATATGAAAATTATTTTTTTTAATTTTTTGTTTATAATTTTGTTAATATGATAGTTTTCTTGCAATATAATGTAAAATAATGAAACGTAATTATATTATATATAATTATTTAATAAATGTTAAGTGATTGTTTAAAACTAACTGTAAGACTACAAGTAATAATATATATTGATTAAATTATTTTTTTAAATAGCAAATTAAATTTTTTTTAATATAAACGTTTTAACTAAGAAAATCTTTAATTATAATTTTTTTATTAAATTCTTGAGTTTTCAAACATGCAACAAAACTTTGGTGTTTGAAATTTGAAGTAGTGAGTATTACATTATGCATAGATGAAGGGTAATTTAAGAAAAAAGAAAGAAAATAAAAGAACAATTATTACAATCATATTTGAAAATTTTAACTAATGAGATGAGAAAAAATGAGAATTTATATACATTATCTTCTTTATCTTAAAACATAAATAATTTAACTTTATCATCTTGTATTAGCTTAGAGTCCTTTTATCTTCTAATATTTACTATTTTTATTCTCTCACTTATCAAATAAAATCAATATTTTTTTTCTCTCTTCCTTAAAATTAATATTTATTAAGTAACCAAACACAATATCATGAAAATTTTATCATCCCTTCCTTTCACCTCTTCCCTTTTTTTTAAACACCTTTCCCTCCTTTCTCAAAAAAAAATAAAATAAAATTCCCTCCTCCCCTTATAATAAGGTTACGCTTTGTTTGAATTGATGGTTTATAAAAAGTTAGAAGAGTTATTAATGGAATGAAATAGATAAGTTTGGTTTGGAAAGAAACTGTTAAATTATATTTGTGTTTGGAATGATAGGAATGGAAAAGAATAGTTTGAGATTAATTTTATTTGTTTGCAATAGAATATAATGGAATGTTAACTTAAAAATTAACAAAAATACCTTTTTTACATACTATTTCAACAAAATACTTTTCTATCAATTATCTTATATTTTCATAATTTGTATTTTCAATAAAATCATATTATATTTGTACTATCAAATAAATTTTATTTTTATTAAAAAATACTTATAGATCATTCATATTTTGTTATTAAAAAATATTGAATTTTTAGAAAAAATATTTTTACAAATGGGTTCATATAAAGAAAATATATTTAATAATTTAAGGATTTAAAGATATAAATTTAATTACTTAAGTATGAATTTTATTGAGATTTGAGGGATTATGAAAATTAATTTAAGTCAATATAAATATATGATTTAAATGATTTTAAGTTAATTACGTTATGCAAATAAATAATGTCAAATCAATGTTTAAGAAATTAAATATTTAAGAAATTTAATTGAATCATATCAAGGATATTGATTTATTTAAGTTTACTTAAGTTAATGATTAATTTAATTTAATTAAAAACATTATGTGACTTGATTTAATCAAATGTATTTAATTATGATAAATTAAATTTTTATATGAGAATAATTTTATTAATTTTGAGAAATCAAATTGTTTATGAGAAGTATTTCATGCCATGAAAATAATTAATTTTGAATGATTTGTTATTTAATTTAAATAAATTTAATGTTAATTTATTTAAGTGAAATATTATGTTTATATTTAAGAGAATTAATATAATTTATGTTAATTTATATATTTTATGAAAATTAATTTAATTATAGATGAAGAATTTAATTTTATGAAAATTAAATATTTATGGACATAGATTTTAATTATGAGAAATTTTATTATTATATTAATATTTTTTTGATTATTATTATCATTAAAATGAAAAAAAAATAAAGAAAAGAACACAGTTTGACCAAATGGAGAGTAAGTAAAGTGCAACATAAAACCAATTGAAACACAAAAGGAGAAATTGAGCAATGCCCACGAGTGCACTTGCACCGCATGCGGTAATGGGTAAAAAAGCTTTGAACCAATAGTCTAAAATGAGCCCCAAAATGAGGGTAAAACAATCTATTTATATTTTTTAAAAAAATTTAAAATTTATGGAAACACTTCAATTTAGGTTGTATTTGGATTAGGTGTGTAGAAGAAAATAAAATGGAATGGACTAGTTTAAAAATAATTTTTATATTTGGATGAAATGTGTTAAACTGGAATGGATTGTTTTCCAAGGGTTTGCTAAACACATCCAAACTCACACCAACCCTTATATTGAAACACTATAAATTGGGGTGTTTCCATTAATTTCAAATTAAAGAAAAAATAGATAGTCTATTTTGCCCTCGGTTTCAAATTTTAAAATTTTAAATTATATTAATAATGATAAATAATTAGAAATTATATTAATAATTAATTAAATTATATATTATTTTATTTATTAATATATATTAAATTATATATATAATAAATTATAAATTATATATTAATCATCTATAATATATATAATAAAATATAATATATATATATATATAAATTATATAAATATATGTGTATAAATTTTAAATAAATTATATAATATTATTATAATAATATTAAAATATAATAGACGAAACATTATGTTTTAAAATTTCCTGATAAATGTAAACTATCTTCAAAAAAGGATATTTTACAAAAAATTCAAGAAAAATTAAATGTTGTTAATATATCCCAAACTTCTCAATCAAGGATTTCTATTATTTCTACCACTGAACAACAAGAACTCCAAGAATTAGAAGAACAATTTCAAGAAGGATTTTCTGTTAATAAAATTTTTCATAAAAATTATCCTACTACAAGAAATTACTATAGAAGACCCATTCCTCCAAATCTTCAGTTTGAGCAACGTGGAGAAATGGTTTGATCTAGATATGATGGTGAAGCCATTTATGAATGAAATATTGATGGTTTAAGTGAATATCTTATTTTAAATATTTTACATGAGATGACTATGGCTACTTCTGTTTACAAAACTAAAGGCCAAACTGATCCAGATATAGCCAAACTTTTAATTGTTGATTTTACTGGTCAATTAAAAGGATGGTGGGATAATTTTGTTACTGATGTAGACAAAAATTATATCCTCACCGCCACTCAGACTATTGTTAAGATCGAAGGTCAACAAACTGTTACTACTACTGAACCAGATTTAGTAGCTTGTCTTCTTTATGTCATTACTAAAAAATTTTTAGGAAATCCAAACCAGTTTCAAACACGTGCTTTTGAAGTTTTGTCCAACCTCAGTTGTCCTAAACTTTCTGATTTTCATTGGAATAAGGATATCTTTCTTACTAAATTATTTACTCGTACTGATTGTTTTCATGCTTTTTGGAAAGAACAATTTATATTTGGTTTGCCTTCACTATTCGAATGCGAGGGGTAATAGGGGTCATTGATTATGATGATCTTACTTATTGTGAAATTATTAATCATATTAATAATGAAGGCTTTGCTATTTGCAATGATCTTAAACTGAAATCTAAACTTAAAAATGAAATAAGAGGTGAAAAGAAAGAATTAGGAAGCTTTTGCAAATAATATGGTTATGAAAAACTTGTTCCTCCTTCAAAGACAAAAAAGAAAGTTTTCAAAAGAAATTTCAAAAAATCCAAAGGATCTTTTTCAAATGATCAATTTTATAAATCTTCTAAGACAAACTCAAAATCTTCCTCTTCCAAGACTAAAGAGTCAAAACATAAGGGAAAAACACCTTCTAAAAAACAATATTTTGCTCCAGTCTGTTTCAAGTGTGAAAGAATAGGACATTTCAAAAATCAATGTTTTATGAAAGACAAAATTAATGTTCTTGATATTTCAGAAAAATTAAAAAAAACAAATGATAAATCTTTTGTTAAGCAGTTCTTCTGAATCAGAAAATACTGATTTTCATGATATTTTAGCTATTCAATCCTCCGAAGAAGAAAATTCTTCTGAAGAAGAAATTCAAAATTATGAGTGTGAAGGACCTTGCATTTGCATTATTAAAACTGTTAATGTTATTACAAAAGATACGTCTTTGCTTTTTGATGCCATTGAAAAAATTAAGGATCCTGAACCCAAAAAGAGTATCTTTTAAAATTAAAAGAAATTGTTACTAATAAACCTACTTCGTCTTTTGAAAAATATAACATTAATGATATTTTCAAAAGATTGGAGCTAAAGTCTTCTACTCCAACTATTCTAGAACTACAAAATGAAATTAAAAATATTAAACAAGATATTTTAGAACTTAAAACTGAAAATAGTTTAATTAAGTAAGAAATTTTAAAACATAATGTTTCATCTATTATTCAAAACCAAGCTTCTCAACCTAGCACTTATTATGAAGTAACAGGAAAAGCCAATGAAATTCCAACATTTTGAAAATTAATTATAAAAAATGGACTGTTATTATCGATCTTGTTATTAATAATGATTTTCATCTAAATACTATTGTCATGATTAATTTAGGAACATATATGAATTGCATTCAAAAGGGACTTATTCCCACTGTTTACTATAAGAAAACTACTAAAAGACTTTATACTGCTGATGATGGTAAACTTAATGTTAACTATAATCTTTCTAATGCTAAAGTTTGTTGTGATGAAATTTGTTTTAAATCTCAATTTGTTTTATCTAAAAACATCACTACAGGAGTAATTTTAGGAAATCTTTTCACTACTCTCATTTACCCATTTTTTGTTAATGAAACAAGAATTTTAAATTTTATTTTTGGAAAAGAAATCTGTTTCAAATTTGTTCAACCTATTTCTACTAAATAAATTAATTTTCTTCAAGAATCATTTATTTACCCATATATTAATTTTATTAACCACAAAAAAAAGGCATATAAACTTTTTATCTAAAGAAATAAAAAATTTAAGAATTGAAGAACATCTTCAAAATATCTCTATCCAACATAGAATTAAAGATTTAGAAAAGATTTTTAAGGACAATGTTTGTGCCAGTACTCCAAGTGCTTTTTGGAATAGAAAACAACATATCGCTACTTTACCTTATATTAAGAATTTTGATGGAAAATTTATACTTACTAGGGCTGGAGCTATTCATATGAATGAAGAGTTACAAGCTCATTGTCAAAAAGAAATCCAAGATCTCCTAGATAAGGGATTGATCAGAAAATCTCTATCCCTTTGGAGTTGTTCGCCCTTTTATGTTAATAACGCTGCTGAGAAGGAACAAGGAGTTCCTAGGCTTTTTATTAATTATAAACCTCTTAATAAGGTCCTAGAATGGATTAGGTATCCTATCCCTAATAAAAGGGATTTGCTTAAGAGATTATATAATGGCAATATTTTTTCAAAATTCGATATGAAATTTAGATTTTGGCAAATACAAATTAAATAATCTATAGATACAAAATTGGTTTTAATGTTCCTTTTGGTCACTACGAATGGAATGTTATGTATTTTGGTCTTAAAAATGCTCTCTCTGAATTTCAAAGGATCATGAATGATATTTTAAATGATTGTAAAGAATTTTTAATAGTTTATATTGATGATGTGTTAATTTTTTCAAAAACACTTGAACAACATTTTAATCATCTTAATATATTACTCATAGTCATTCAAAATAATGGTTTAGTAGTCTCTGTGCCAAAGATGAAACTTTTTCAAACAAAAATAAGATTTTTAGGCCACACTAATTTTCAAGCAATCATCAAACCCATTGATAGAACAATTAAATTTTATGATAAATTTCCTGATGAAATTAAAGATGAAAATCAATTGCAAAGATTTTTAAGATGTATTAATTATGTTGTTTATTTCTATCTGGACATAAGATTACTTTGTAAGCCTTTATTTCAGCGTCTTAAGAAAAATGCCTCTCCTTGGACTTCGGAGCATACTCAAATTGTCAAAACCATCAAACAGAATGTTAAAAAAACTCCTTTGTCTATCTATCCCTCATCCTGATGCCTCTTTAATTATTGAAACTGATGCCTCTGATATCGGTTATGGTGAAATATTAAAACAAAGACTTCCAACCAAATCCAAGAGTCGTTAGTCAGATTTCATTCAGGCTCATGGAACGACACACAGAGTAAGTGTTCTACGATAAAAAAGGAACTTCTTTCTATTGTTTTGTGCATTAATGAATTTGAAGATGACCTGGTTAATAAAAGATTTTTACTAAGAATCAATTGTTCTGCAGCTAAACATATTCTAGAAAAAGATGTTAAAAATTTTATTTCAAAACAAATTTTTGCCAGATGACAAGCTATATTAAGTAATTTTGATTTTGATATAGAATATATTAAAGAAATTTTAAATTCTCTTCCTGATTTTTTGACAAAAGAATTTTTGCAGGGAATTTCCAACCCACAATCGATTCAGCCCACTAGACCTAACAATGTCCAAGAAGAAAATGTCAACATTAGACCTCTTCTACCTCTTCTCAGCCTTTGCCTCAAGCCCAAACTAAAAACCACCAACCCCAACTTTTAATTCTCTTTCTACTTCTGTTAATCAGTCTTCTTCTGCTGGGCGTTCCACCAGTAGAAAAAATAAAAAGAAAAATAAGAACAAAGATAAGGAAGAAAAACCCCCACTATTTTCTCAAGTAGTGACAAAAAAATCTTATTCTTATTTTCAAAAGCCCAACATGTTACAAATCTGTTACATCGAGCCTGACTTTATGATGGACTCTTTTCCTGCCACTCTTTAAAAAATTTTAAAGCCCAATTTCTTTTTCATTCCTTAACATCCTAACAAAATTAGAATTTTCTATGAATTTATCCTAGTTGACAATAAGTCAACTGAGATAGAACATGTTATGAATGAAGACGAACCCAGTAAAATTTCTTATTCAAAATGCAAAATTGTCAAGGTTGTTATTGCTAAGGATTGGATAAATCCTAATGAAGAAAGAAAAATTTTTAAACCTTACCCCATTGGTTACTCCTACTGGGATTATCAAGATGTTTGGTTTTTAGTCTTCCTGGTTAGACCATTTAATCATTCATGGTTCTTTTACTTCAACAAAATGAATGTTACCTTTCCAACCTAGTTTCAAGAATAGTAACATTACTTTAGCTGGCATCATTCTATTGCTCCCATGGCCATTCAAGAAGGTTTTCATGAATTTTTAGGAACTATTAAAAAGGTTGTTCAATGTCCTTTACTATCTTTTACTTCTATCTTTGGAATTCCTTAGATCCTTACTTGGAATTTCAAGACTTTCAAAACTTGTCCCGAAGAATGGGAACTTGATCATGAAGTTATCACCCTTTGGAGACACTTCAATGTTAAGTGGTAGGGAAATTTCAAAATTTCTCAAGCAGGTAAAAACGTTGCTATTCAATGGTTCAAAAATAAAAAAATTTTTTGTTCCATATTTAAGTGTTGAACAATTAGAATTCCTTTTCGACAAAAAGCAAGATTCAAGCTAATCTTTCTTCAGCCTCGGATAAGAAAGAATACAAACAACTTTTGTTAAAGGCTCTGTCAGAAGTTTCAAGTGATCATGATTACTCAGATGAAGAGACAAATTATGCTCATTCAAATGAAGAATTGTTATGGTTTACAACTGGCTACCCCTTATTCAGCCTTTTCTTTTATCGGCCTTATCACTTTGGCCACATCTACTATTACTATTTACATTTACTTCTGTCAACCATATTGTTTTGGCTAGATTAGCTGTTACTTTCTACTTTTAATCACAGTCACACATCTGTTACTTTACTTTTATGATTTTTTCGAATTTCACAACCTGTTAAGTCCGAACCCCTCTACATATACTTGTTCATTTGTAAAAGAAGGCAAAAATTGGATAAAGAAGTATATATCTCACAAGCTTTTGCCATCCCCTTTGTATAAACCTGTAATATTTCTCTACTATCTTTTAAATGAAAGTATTTCTTTTATATATATTATTATTTTGTTTTAAGTATGCTTTGTTGTTGTCTTCTATAAGGATCTTCTACATCAAAAACTCTATTTATATTTTGTTCTAAGTATGCTATGTGGTTGCCTTTAATAAAGATCTTCCACATCAGAAACTCCGCTTATATTTTGCAAATTATATATATATAGTGTTTTGTTGTGCTGTGTTAGTATCAAAGCCAGTGTGATCTTGAGTAACATTTGTGTTGTTATTATGTTAGTCAGTCGATAATTTAAGTGTTGGTCAGCCCATTACTCTGCTTGTTTGTTGGGTGGTCCTAATTGGTAGTCCCTCAGTAATATCACAGACACATACTCTTAATTTTACTCTACCTATTTCTTATCCTGTTCTACCATGAATAGACTATTTAGAAATCTTACCTCTCATTCCTTCGCCTCATCTTCTTCATCATTAAATGCTCCAAGTTCTTTGTTAGAAGAATATTCTTCAGATGCTGACATAAATTCTGAAGAAGTAAATATTGCCCAAATAGAAAATCAATTATATAATTGGTCCATTCCTAAGACAGATGTTAATTCAATTTACAAAACAAGTTCATTTGATTTCATGTCTAATTATACTATTAAACAAATTGAGCAAACAGTTTCTTTAAGTCATGAACATGAAAATATTCATCTTTTGTCATTTGATGTCATTTTAAAATATAGAGAAAGGTACAAATTTATTCACCTAGGTATGGTGCAAGTTGTTGTTAAGCCATTATTCATATTAGGCCTTGATGTTCTTGTCTTTTTGTGTTTAAGAGATACTAGGCATCAAAACTTTTTAAACTCTGTTTTAGCTATGACAAAATCTAATCTTGCCAATGGTCTCATTTATTTTAATTGCTATCCTAATTTTCTGTTTCTCTTTTTGATGAAAAAATAATGGATACTTTGTCTTTAACTATTAAGTTAAAAAAATATAGATTTTGCAACGAATTCAAAATTTGTTGCCATTATATATAGTTATAAATAAAATGATATAATATATAATATTATTAAATATTATAATAATATATTATAATATAAATTATAGAAATTATAATAATATATTATATTATATTATAATATAAATTATAATATTAATATCATATAACTATATAATATTAATATAATATATAATAAAATAATAGAATAATATATTCTAATATTAATATATATATGTATTAATATAATAAATAACATTCATATATTCTAATATAATAGAATAATATAATAGAAATTAGAATGTGATAAATAATAGAATAATATATTCTAATATAATAAATAATATTAATAGAATAATATTAAATATTAATAGAATCATATATTCTAATAGAATAGAAATTAGAATATAATATTATTATTATAATATAATAAATAATAGAATAATATATTCTAATAT
>CATIWR010026267.1:0-32960 GCA_949677035.1 Omphalea diandra
GGCTCACATAACAACCTTAACACTTGTATTTTTACAGGCTCACACAATAACATCTCTTAGTGTTTTTATAAGCTTACACTACAACCTATTACAATTGGTGTTTATGCTCACATCCAACAATGACTTAAAGAATATAAAAGATTGAGTAGCAAAATTGCAAGAGTTTGGTTTCAAAGTTATCAATTCTCTTGCATTTACATCTGTTTGGTGAGGTATTTATAGCCTCTACCCACCAAAGAGACATTGTAATAAAACTAGTACAAAATCTTCAAAGTGTGCTAGACAAATTTTCGTAATAAATGCTTGACAATCTCAATTCACGGTCGCTACTACTTGCGAAATCCAAATTCCATGCGAAAAACCCCGTTTATGTCTAACGACTAGTCCACGTGGCAGCTTCTCATTAGTTCACCAAGAAAATATAGCCATTACCTTTTACCTGCTCTCAAAAGTAGCGGTCGCGATTTTCTTATGTAGGATGCGAATTCGTCTGCAAAAAATGTTCATCTTCTTCTTCAGGATTCGCGGTTGCTACCAACAAGTTCCCATTGCGATTTTTGTCTTCCAATGGTTACCTGGGACATTTGTCAAGTTGTGATTGTGGACTTGATTCCCTCTTGAATTGCTTCAAAATTTGCGGTCGCGACTAAGGCATGACTCATACTACAAATTCGTCTGTGACTTTGGCTTTCCTTTCTTTGAATTGGTCGCAGTAGAGAAGTGGTCGGCGAATACGTATGTCCAATTTATCAACCTCCCTTAGTCTAGTTCGCGGTCGCGAATTAGGAGGCACTAGCTTGCTTTGGAGATTTTTAACTCTATCCAACTTTCAATGTAAAGACTAACTAAAAACTGCAAAACAACACTTAATTTGAAACATTAGAATTGATCAATCCCTCTTGTCAATATCAAAAGAGGTCCAAGACTTAGGGTTAACCACTTTAGTCTAACACATATTTTAGAGAAAAGCTTAATAGAGTTGCACTCAATTACCTAACCTATGTTAAAGAGTTATATGCATTGGTTAGAGCAATGGAGACTTGACAACACTACTTTTGGCTTAAAAAGTTTGTCATCCATACCGACCATTACTTATTAAAGTACTTAAAGGGACAAGGTAAGTTAAACAAAAGATATGCCAAATGGCTTGAATTAATTAAGACTTTTCCATATGGATTTAAGTATAAGAAAGGTATGGATAATATGGTGGTCGTTGCATTATATAGAAGGTATGCATTTCTTTCTACTTTGGATGTAAATTACTTGAAATTGAATACAATAAGGAATTATATAATGATGATTCTGATTTTGCTAATGTATTCCATGCATGTGAAAAGGTTGCATTCAATAAGTTCTTTAGGCATGATGACTTATTATTTAAAGAAAATAAACTTTATGTGCTTAAAAGTTCATTGAGAGATTTGTTAATGCATGAGGCACATAGTGGAAGATTGATAAGACATTTTAGTGTTAGAAAAAATTAGATATCTTGCAGGGGCACTTCTTTTGGCCTAAAATGAAAAGGGATGTAGAGAGATAACATAAGAGATGCATTATAAACAAACAAGCTAAATCTAAATTTATGACTGACGGTTAGTGTACTCATTTACCTATTCCTAGTGAACCTTGGGTAGATATTTCATTGGATTTTGTTTTAGGTTTACCAAGGATGAAAAGGGTAAAAGACTCTATTTTTATGGTTGTTGATAGGTTTCTAAGATGACACATTTCATTCCTTATTGCAAGATCCATGATGCAATTAATATAGATAACTTGTTTTTCAAAGAGATGGCGAAATTCCATGGTGTGCTAAGAAGTATAGTAAGTGTTAGTGATGTGCCCTAAACCCATTTTGTAATGGATTATTTTTAATAATATCATTGTTTCATTATATTAAATATCTCTAATATATTGTGTTTATAACTCAATGATAAATTTCATGAATAGTTAATTCTACTTAAGATCATCAAGTATGTGGCTTGATAGTAAAACCTTTAGGTACAAAAAATTCTATTCTAAATTATCCTTAGTCATTAATTATTATTGGGATAGTGATGAATGAAGACTAGTTTGTGTTTTGATTAATAACTACGTTTTACTGGTCATGTGCATGGGATATCAAGTCAAACACATAAATGCATATTTGAGAAACATTGTATTGGATTGACTCGCTATAAGACTACTACATGGATAAGTTGTCATAAGTAATTCTCATACAATAATATTAACTTAATCTTCTAATCTAAAAATCACTATGGATTCCAATGTGATGAAATTTATGTTTTGATATTGTCAACATTATCTTTAACAAAATGATTATACAGAGGAATGATTAAGAAGGAATTTGTCCCTCATATATTTATGAGAAATACATCTTTAGGCCTCGATGAGTTAGATTGAAGAAATTACATGGTCATGCAAAAATGAATTGATAAAGGTTATCAATGTCATTTTACATCAGTTTACTCAGAAATTGAGAAATAATTTAACTAAACTATATAAAGATGACATGATCCATGTCTTATGTTCAATTGAGATATAATATGACAAAAGAATTATAATACCATTTGTAAGATAGGTTAGGTTGGATTAATGACCTTTACTTAATTTGGGTAGTTATAAAGTCTTGTTAGAGGTCACTTATAATTTATGGGACAAAAATTATTTTTGGCATACTACTAATGTTATGTGAACTTATAGGGCTGCCCACTTAAAACATGCCTAAGAGCAAATTTATATTTACTACTTTGTCTGGATATATATTTATAATTAAGATAATAAGAGATATTATCTTAAATATTTAGATATCTATTTTATTTCAAAAGTTAAAACAAAATAGGATATCTAGTTATTTGTATCTCTTAAGATAAATAAGTGATGTATATATCTAAATAGTTAAGATATATTTACATTAGTTTTTTTTTTCTAAAAAATAAACATTCATGTTATATTCTTTTAAGAAAACAAAAGAGAGAGCTACATAAAACCCTAATGCTAGCACACCATTCGGTTTAGAAACAACTTATTCATACGGATACTTGTAGATGAGATTCATTACTTTGGTAGCGTTTGAATTTGATAATTTACACTCCAAGCTCGAGGTAGGGTCTTACCAGTGTAAACCTCTTCTTTACCTTCTAACAAAGTTGCCACTTTTGTACGAACTGTTAGAATTTCACATGCTTTTTAATGATTTAATCAAATTGCATGGATCTTTGTGGGGTTTTGTATGTTTCAAACTTTTATTTTTTCACTGTGCTTGTTTTACAAACCCAACAGTAAGTGATAGAAATGCTAAATTCCTTAGCTACTTTTGGAAGACTTTGTGGGGTAAGTTGGGCACTAAACTTTTATTTTTCACTATTTGTCATCCCTAAACCGATAGTTAAACTAAGGTAGTCAATAGGACTTTGTCTACTTTATTATGTGCTATCATTAAAAAGAATTTGAAATCTTGGAAAGTATTTTTGCCTCATGTAGAATGTGCTTATAATATGTGTTCATTCTTTTACTCTTCACTCACCTTTTGAGATTATTTGTAGTTTTAACCCATTAACTCCTTTGAATTAGTTACCCATGCCTATTAATGAACTCGTGAGTTTAGATGGGAAAAAAGGCCAAATTTGTAAAGAAACTACATGAGAATGTCAGGCAAAACATTGAGAAGAGGACTAAAGAATAAACAACTCAAGCCAATAAAAGTTAAAAGAAGTTAATTTTTGAACCTGGTAATTGGGTTTGGGTTTACATGATGTTGGCCCTATGGCACCAAGAAGGGGAGAGGGGGGAGGGGGAGGGAGAGGAGGGAGTTGAATTGGTGTATAAAAATTAAAACAAGATGATAAGAAAGAGAATGAGTAGAAAAGGGACATAAGGTTTATAATGGTTCAGGTATAATCGACCCTACGTCCACTCCCTAATTCTCAGCAATTTGGTGTTCTATTATCTTCCAATGGTATTTTCAAGCTCACACCAAACTTTTACACTTGTGTTTTAAAGGCTCACATAACAACCTTTACACTTATATTTTTAAGGCTTACACAACAACCTCTCTTAGTGTTTTTACAAGCTCACATTATAACCTTTACAAATGGTGTTTATGCTCACACCAAACAATTACCTAAAAGAATATAAAAGATTGAGAACAAAATTGTAAGAGTTTGGTTGCAAAGTTATCAATTCTCTTTTATTTATATATGTTTGGTAAGGTATTTATAACCTCTACCCACCACAGAGACATTGCAATAAAACTAGTATAAAATCTTCAAGGTATGCTAGACAGATTCTGCATTAATTACATGTCAGGCTGAAGTCGCGGTCGCTACTGCTCATTTGCAATCACGAATTCCAAATTTCCATACGGGAGCCAAAACTTGCGACGGAAAACCCCGTTTGTGTCTAACGGCTAGTCCACGTGTCTTCTTGCCATTGGTTCACCAGGAAAATGTAGTCGTTACATTTCTTCTGGTAATAAAAGTAGTGGTCGCGGATTTCTTTGTACAGGTCGTGACTGAGGAAGTGAATTCTTCTATCAAAAATTGCATCTTCCACTTCATGAATCGCGGTCGCTACCAACAAGTTGCCTTCATGATTTTTGTCTTCCAACGGTTACCTAGGACATTTGCCAAGCTTTGGTGGTGGATTTATTTTCCTCTTGAGACTTTTTTGAAAATTATGGTTGCGACTCTGATGCTACATAGACTGCAAAACAGTCTGTCACTTTTGGACTCCTTTTTTTGGATGATTCGCGACCGAGAATGGCTCCGCGATTTTGCCTGTCTAATTTCTAGCAAGTCTTCATATAGATTGCGATCGCGAATCTGAGATTGCCATCGCGATTTAGAAGTCAACTTGGAGTTTAAGACCTCCATCCAACTTCACTTGAAAATCCTACTAATTTTTGCAAAACAACACTTAAGTAAATCATTAATAATAATCAATCTCCTTTGTCAAGATCAAAAGAGTTCCTAGACTTAGGATTAACCATCCTAGTCCAACAATCTCCCCCTTTTTGATTTTCACAATTTAGATTGATCCAAAGTGAAAAAATAGATGCAAAAATGTGAAGTTAAATATACTATTAAATCAATGAACTCTAAGATAAAATTCTAAGTTTGACATTCAAGTAATTTAAGAGAGATGCCTTAAAAAATCCTAAGTGATAGTATGAAGCTCCCCCTCAACTTATGCTAAGGTTACAAGTTATTTTTACTTACTCCCCCTTAGACTTTAGACTTAGATTTTTCTTAATGTCTATCTCTCCCCCTTTGGCAAGATAAAAAAAAGGGTGTTAGAAGGGGAATGTGAACAAGCATAAGTATGCATTAGGAGCAATCATGAGAAAGCAAATCATAAAAAAAAAATGTATCAATCACAGAAAACAAATATTTATAAGAAAAACACAACTTTATTTATTGAAAATTGTAGGATCACACATAGTTGAAAAATAAAAACAAACGACAACGAAGAACTAGAAAACAAGAAAAAAAGATTCCTAAACTAGAAGATGAGAGAATCATCATCATCCCTAGAAGTTTCTGCTGTTTGCTCTTGTGTGGCTCCCTCAGCTTCATCCCTATCTTCAACATCTTCATTGCCATCCTCATCTTGAGTGTCATCAAACTCAGTGAAGTCCAGAAGGTGGCAAAGAGGAACTCCTAGTTTCTCTTGAAGATCCACCATATCATTGTGAAGGTGTGAAAGGAAGAAGAACCTTCTCTTCATCATCCTCATCAGTTTGTCCAATTTGTTATCGATGGTGGTAAGAGACAACTTAGACTTTGGTTAGGGAGGAGGAGGAGGGACAACAATTATGCCATCTTCTATATGGAGCCTTTTCCTCTTCAAGGCTTATGAACTCTCCATCCACTTTGCACCGAAAGCGTCCAAGGTATAAGCATGAGTATTCGGGTGTTTGGCTTTGGCGTTGATCAAGTAGGTAAGGTTTATAAAGTTTTGGGATGGAAGGAACTTCTTGGTGAGGAATTTTTCTTTTTCCTCATCAAGTGCTCTAATAAATTTGTAGATGGCAGTAATATGGGAAGGCAAGATAAATTGGCTTTTTGCTTTATACTCATATGAATCAATTGATCCATAAGGTATCAGCCAATTTGGATCGGTTTGTTTTTGACAAGGTAGAACAAAAATGCTAAGTCTTTTTAGGATACCTTTTCATTGCCATCACCTTTTGCATTGATTGAGAAAGTGATGATGCGATGAAGGATTTAAAGGGGTAAAGACTTTATGTGTTTGGTTAGTGAGGAACGAGGGTCGTGTTTGGTTTTGATAGAAATCTCTGACCAAAATTTGGATTAGATGACATCAAGTGTGGAGATGATGAAAGGAATGTATTCTCCAACTTGCAAGTTAAAAAGGGAAGAAATTTGGTCAAAAGTTATATAAAAAGGGTCGCCAAATGCCCTAAATACTAATCTGTATTGACCTGTGGGAGATTTGGCTTTTCTGCTTAATTGGATGGTGCACATGAATTCCTGCACAACTCTTTATAGTCGGGTTCATCTCGAAAGTTGAAATCATTCCATCTGAGATTCGATAGGAACACTCACACTTCATTGTTGATGCCGAGTGTCTCCAAGAGAAAGGATAAATGGATTTTTTTAGGTAGAATTATTTTGGAAGTGTTGGCCTTGTACTTTTCCTTTTCCTCTTTTGTTACACCTTTCATTTGTTGGACTGTAGGGGGTCTAGAAAGTTGAGCCACTACTTTACCCTTATCTACTCTAAAAATTTTCTTGGGGGCCATTGCAAGTAATAAAAATTGGAAGAAGATTGATGCTTGAAAATTTTTAGTGGTTGAGAATTGAGTTGAAGTGATTAAAATCACTATTTAAGGGGTTTATATAGCCTTTGAAGAGGCATATCAATGGCTAAAAATGGCTAGAAGAAGAGTTATGATGGGTTGGAAATGGTTGACCATCAAATCTCATAAATGTCAGGTGATTACCCAAATTCGCGTTCGTGATTTCTCAAGTCGCGATCGCAAATTTCAAAAAATATGAGTAATAGACAAATTTTCCTCGAGAATATGGACCTTAATGGTCAAAATTTTGAAAATCTAAAAAAATTCACGATGGAAAGGAAATTTCGTGATCGCGAATTGATGTTTGACAGCCAGGAGAAATTGACTTATAATTCACGACCGTGAAGAAAGAATAGCGATTGTGAATTATAAGTCATCAATGAAAAATAGTTGAGTTTAAAAAAATTGTGATCCACTTAACTATATCACCCAAAAATATCACAAATCAACAAACATCAATACACGTAGCAATATTACACAAGATAAAAAATTTTCACTTTAGGGAGCTTCCATCAAGCATTCCCAATTCTCTCTTAATGAAGTTCATCCTTTCTTCATTTAGAGGTTTAGTGAAACTATCTGCAAGTTGATGATTTGAGTCAATAAATTCTAACACAACATCACCTTTTTGCACATGATCCCTAAGAAATGATGTCTAATATCTATATGCTTACCTCTAGAATATTGGATGAGATTTTTAGAGAGATTAATAACACTAGTGTTATCACATTCAATGGGAATGTGATCAACCACTTTGCCAAAGTCCTTCAATTGTTGTTTCATCTAAAGAACTTGGGTACAACAACAACCTGCCGCCATATACTCGGCTTTCGCGGTGGATAAGGCAACCGACACTTACTTTTTATTGAACCAAGAAACTAGGCTTCTCCTATAAATTGGCAAGTCCCGAAAGTGCTTTTTCTATCTAATAAACTGTCTGTGTAATCCACATTCGAAGACCCTATAAGGCTAAAAGATGACTCCCTAGGATACCATAACCCTAAGTGATTTGTGTCATGTAAATATTTAAAAATCCTTTTAACAGCATTTAAGTGAGACTCTTTAGGAGAGGATTGAAACCTAATACACATGCAAACACTAAACATTATATCTAGCCTAGAAGCAGTAAGATAGAGTAAAGATCCGATCATACCTCGATATCTCTTTTCATCTACCGCCTTACCCGAGTCATCCTTGTCTAGCTTGATGGTATTACTAATTAGAGTTTTGGCTACCTTGCATCCTTCCATGCCAAATTTCTTTAGAAATTCTCTTGTGTATTTGGCTTGGTTTATTATGATCCCTTCTTTGAGTTGTTTGATTTGTAGACTAAGAAAGAATTTGAGCTCCCCCATCATGCTCATTTCAAATTTCCTAGTCATACACTTAGCAAAATTCTCACAAAGAGACTCATTAGTAGCACCAAAGATAATATCATCAACATAGATTTGGACAATTAAAGTTTCATGCTTGTGTTTTTTAACAAATAGTGTAGTGTCAACCTTTCGTTTTTCAAAATCATTTTGTAAAAGAAACAAACTAAGCCGTTCATACCAAGCTCTTGGAGCTTGTTTCAATCCATAGAAGGCTTTGTTCAATTTGACAACAAGGTTTAGAAAACAATGAGACTCAAAACCAAGAGGTTGTTCAACATAGACTTCCTCCTCTATAATGCCATTCAAAAAAGCACTTTTCACATCCATTTGAAAAAGTTTAAAATTCATGTGACATACAAATGCTAAGAGAATCCTAATGGCCTCTTATCTTGTTATGGGGGCAAAGGTTTCATCATAGTCTATGCCTTCCTCTTAATTGTATCCTTTAGCAACCAATCTTGCCTTGTTTCTAGTGAAGAGAACTTGCTCATCTAACTTGTTCCTAAACACCCACTTACAACCTATAATCGAGTGTTCTTTAGGCCTAAGGAGAATTCTTATACCTTGTTTCTCTCAAATTGGTTGAGTTCTTCTTGCATAGTAAGTACCCAACTCTCATCATCAAGAGCCTCATCAACTGATTGCTCAAGTTCAGAAACGAATGCAAGATTATTATCTAAATGATGAAGTTGAGATCTAGTACTTACACCCTTAGATGTATCACTAATGATCAAGTCCTTGGGGTGATACTTAGAAAATCTCCAATCTTTGGGTAGATCTTGGCTTAGCTCTACTTGTTGTTGATGATGTTGGTCTTCATCTACTCTTGATGAATCACTTTCTCTTTTATCTTTATCAACTCTTCTTGTAGAATCATTCATCATCAACAAAAATACCTTTCCCAAGATCAAGTTTACTAGATTCATCAAAAATTGTTAGACTAAGGTAGTTAACCCTAAGTCTTGGACCTTTTTTGATCTTGACAAAGGGGATTGATCAATTCTAATATTTCAAATTTAGTATTGCTTTGCAGTTTTTAGTTAGTCTTTACATTGAAAGCTGGATGGAGTTAAAAAATCTTCGAAGTAAGCTAGTGGCTTCTAATTCGCGACCGCAACTTGATAAATTGAGACTACAAACTAGACTAAGGTAGGTTGACAAATTGGATAGACATATTCGCGAACCACTTCTCTGTCGCGACCAATTCAAAGAAAGGAAAGCCAAAGTCACAAACAAATTCGTGGTGTAAGTCATGCCTCATTCGCGATTGCGAATTTCAAAGTAACTCAAGAGGGAATCAAGTCCACAACCACAACTTGACAAGTGTCCCAGGTAATTATTAGAAGACAAAAATCACGATGGGAACTTATTGATAGTGACCGCGAATCCAAAAGAAGAAGATGAACACTTTTGGTAGATGAACTCACATCCTCAGTCACGACCTGTATAAGAGAAATTGCGACCACTACTTTTGAGAGCAAGTGAAAGACAACAACTATATTTTCCTGGTGAACTAATGAGAAGCTGCCACGTGGACTAGCCATTAGACACAAATGGAGTTTTTCGTATGAAATTTGGATTTCGCGACTGCTAACGAGTAGTAGTGACTGCGAATTGGTACTGTCAAGCATTAATGCTAAAATCTGTCTAGCACACTTTGAAGATTTTATACTAGTTTTATTGCAACGTCTCTTTGATGGGTAGAGGCTATAAATACCTCACCAAACAAATGTAAATGCAAGAAATTGATAATTTTGTAACCAAACTCTTGCAATTTTGTTACTCAATCTTTTCTATTATTTAAGTCATTGTTGGGTGTGAGCATAAACACCAATTGCAATAGGTTGTAGTGTGAGTTTGTCAAAACACTAAGAGAGGTTATTGTGTGAGCCTGTTAAAACACAAGTGTAAAGGTTATTGTGTAAGCCTTAAAACACAAGAGTATAGGTTGTTGTGTGAGCCTTCAAAACACAAGTGTAAAAGTTTGGTGTAAGCTTGAAAACACCTTTGAAAGATAGTGGAACACCCAATTTCTTAGAATTGGGGAGTGGACGTAGGGTTGTTTATACCTGAACCACTATAAATCTTGTGTTTCTTTTCTACTCATTTCTTTTCTCCCTTTTTTGTTTTAATTTTTATACACCAATTTAACCCCCCATTCTTGGTGCTTAGGGCCAACAAGTGGTATCATAACCAAGCTTCATAATCAAACCTTTATTGGGTGAACAAAGATCATGGCATAAGTGGGAATCCACCCACAACTCAAGCCTCACTTTGATGAAACAAACTATACTCATTGGAAGTATATAATGGAGATCTATCTTAACATAGATGTGGTGGACCTTTGGGATGTGGTCATCAAGGAATGGAAGCTACCTACTAGAATTGTGGATGGTAATGAAGAATTAATCCCAAGGGAAGAATGGGTTGAAGCTCACCAGAGATCAAATGGCAAGAACAAGAGAGCAATGACCATTCTTCTAAGCTCACTCTCTAGAAAAGAGATTGAAAGAGTGCAACATTGTCAAACAACACATGCCATTTGGAAGACTCTAGAAAAGAGATGTATGTCACCAAATGGGAACTCTTCATGATGAAGGATAATGAGAGCATCACAGAAATGACAAATAGGTTGTTGTCCATAGTTACCAACATGAAGAAATTTGAAAAACCTCTCACTATCTATGAGGTAAACACAAAAATCCTTAAAACTCTTCCTCTAGATAAATTTGGTGTTAGAGTTTGCAGCATATAAGAGTCCAATCTGGAGATTGGAAAGGTTCCAACCGATATGTTGATAGGTAAACTTTTAACTCATGAGTTGGCCTTACAAAAAGATGAACAAATGAAGAAGCTAAGAGGCCTAGGAGACAAACTAGAAAAAGAGAGAAAAGCCATGGCTCTTAATGCTACTATTGTCCTTAGGCACCAAGAAGGGTGGTTGAATTGATGTATAAAAATTTCAACAACAAAGAAAAGGGGAAGAAGAAAGAGTAGAATGAAGACAACCGATTTATAATGGTTCAGGTATAATTGACCCTACGTCCACTCCCCAATTAACCAATTGGGTATTTCACTATCTCAAAGTGTTTTCAAGCTCACACCCAACTTGTACAACTTGTGTTTTGATGGCTCACACATAACTTTACAACAATGTGTTTTTAGGCTAACACACAACCTCACTCAAGTGTTTCACTAGGCTCACACTTAAACCTTTCTTGAAGTATTTTTATAGGCTAACACTATAATGTTACAACTTAGTGTTTAATGCTCACACCTAACACTTACAATTTCATAAAGAAAATTGAAAAAAATGAGTAGCAAAGATTGAGGGCTTTAATCACTTGTAATAAATTCCTTAGCAACCTTATTCATGGCTATTTGGTGGTGTATTTATAGCCAAACTTCACCAAAGAGACGTTGCAGATCTTAGCTCATCAAATCTTTGAGACATGCTAGGCAGATTCTGCATTAAATGCTTGTCAGGATAAAATCGTGGTCGCTACTGCCATTTCGCTATCGTGAAATCTAAATTCCTCAAGGGAAATCCCATTTGTGTCTAATGGCTAGTCCACGTGACAGTTTCTGATTAGTTCATCAGGAAAATATAGCCTTTGTCTTTTACCTACTTTCAGAAGTCGCAGTCACGAGTTTTCTTGTACAGGACGCGACAGCGGACGCAAATCCATTTGTCAAATTGGTCATTTTTCTTCCTCAGGATTCGTGGTCACTACTAATAAGATGCCTCCACGAAATTTGATTTCCAATAGTCTTCTAGGACACTTATCAAGCTGTGGTTGTGGACTTGCTTTCCTCTTGAGTCACTTTGAAATTCGCGGTTGTGACTAGGGCATGACATTCACTGCGAATTCGTCTGTCACATTATGGGCTCCTTCTTTTCCATAAGTCGTAGCCGAGAATGGCTCTGCGATTTTGCCTGCTTGAATTTCAACATATCTTAACATGAGTTGCAGTCGCGAATCTTACATTGCGGTCGCGATTTACATGTCACTTTGGAGTTTATCAACTCCTTTCATTTCTTCTTGAGAGATTTATTTATTTCTACAAAATCAACACTTATTTGAAATATTAGAGATGATCAATCTTCTTTTGTCAAGATCAAAAGAGGTTCTAGACTTAGGATTAACCATTCTAGTACAACAATCTCCCCCTTTTTGATTTTGAGAATCTAGATTGATCCAAAGAGAAAAATAAGTGCAGAAAAGTAAAATTGAATCATAGCTTAACAAAGATTTCTAAGTGTGAAGTTAAGTTGCTCCTTAATAGTTGCTCCCCCTTAACTTATGCATTCACTCCCCCTTAAATAGTTATCTCTTCTTTGGATAATTTTATAATTTTTCACTTGTATCTTATCTTATTTTATCTTATTTCTCCCCCTTTGGCAAGATTAAAAAGGTTAGATAAGATGAAAGATAATTAAAGGGAAATTTAAGCATAAGTAGGAACAAAAAGCAAAAGTAGATAAGGAACAAACATTAATCATAAAGATAAAAGTAATTGCTTAACATAAAAAGATGCAAAAACAAACTTTTATAGAGATACTAAATGTGAGATCACAAGTTTGATTGCAAAAGGTAAACAAAGAAAAACAAAGTACTAAGAGAAACCTAAAAACTAAAAAATTGGAGAATCACTGTCGTATCCAGACGAGTCATCCGCGGGCTCTTGAAGGCCACCCTCAGCCTCATCTCCATCTTCCAAACCTTCATCCCCATCTTATGTATCGTTAAATTTTGTAAAGTCGGGGAGGTGGCAGGGAGGAATTCCAAGCTTTTCTTAAAGATACACCATGTCGCTGTGGAGGTGGGAGAGGAATAGAGATCATCTCTTCATCATCCGCATAAGCTTATCAAGCTTGTGATTGATGGTGGAAAGGGATACTTTTGCCTTTGGCTTTGGTGGAGGAGGAGCAGAAGGGGCCGAAGAAGGAACCTCTTCAAGGTGAAGGCGCTTCCTCTTAGATGCGTGAGAGCTCTCCATTCACTGTGCACCATAAGTGCCAAACAGATAGGCATAAGAGTCAGGATGTATCGCCTTGGCATTGACGAGGTAGGTGAGATCCAAATAGTTATGTGAAGGTAGATATTTTTTGGTAAGAAGTTTTTCCTTCTCCACGTCTAGAGCGCCCACAAAGCGATAGATAGCGGTGACATGCGATGGAAGCAAAAATTGACTCTTCGACTTGGTGCTCATATGGATCAATTGATCCCCTAGATACCTGTCGGTCTGGATAGGCTTGATCTTTACTAGGCAGAAGAGGAACACAAGATCCTTTTGCAAGACTTTTTCATTTCCATCGTCCCTTGCGTTGATGGAGAACGTGATTATTCGGTGGAGAATCCAGAATGGTAAGGTTTTGATATGCTTTGCCAAGGAAGACCTTGGGTCGTGCTTAGCCTCTATAGAGATCTCAGCATAAAATTCTGAATAAATTACATATAGAGCAGCAATGACAAAAAAATGTGCTCACCGATTTAAAGAGTGAAAAGGCTGGACAACTACTCAAAAGTGATGAAGTAGGTCATCGAAGGCCCGAAACGTCATACCGTACTGCCTCACTGGAGACTCCATTTTACGGCTTAATTGAATCGTGCACATAAACTCCAAAACTATCTCCTCGTATTCGGGTTCTACATGAAAGATAAAGTCATTCCAGCCAAGGTTGGACAAGAATGCTCAAATTTTATTGGCGAGTCTAAGGGACTCTAGCAGAAATAAAGATGGAATCTTATTTAGGAGGATGGTTTTGGAGAGATTGGCTTTGTACCTCTCCTTTTCTTCACAAGTGACTCCCTTCATGTTGAGGAGAAAATGAGGAGCAGAGGGTTATGCTATTCCCTTGCCCTTGTCTACTCTGGATGCTTTCTTTGGTGCCATGAAGAATGCTTAAGAAATAGTGGGAAGATTTGAGAGATTAGGAGATTTGGAGGTTTGTAAATGCAAGTTGTGATGAAATCACTGTTTAAGGGGGTATTTATAGGTTTCAAGTGGTGTGAAAATGGTAACAAATGGCTAGAAATTGATTAAATTAAGTCGGTTACTATAATTTGCGTTCGCAATTTCCTCAATCGCGGTGGAGAGTGATTTTTGCGACCGCGAATTGACATTTGACAATCAATAAAGTTGACTTGTAATTCGCGACTGTAAAGAATGAATAACAACCGAGAATTGCGAGTCATCAAGGATAAGAATGAAAATTTTGAAAAAACATGTGATCCCTTATAAACAAATAATAAAACCTTCCATATCAATCATCAATCAAACATATCACATATCACATAAGATCAAACAAGAATTTTCACTTGAGAGAGCTTCCATCAAGCATTCCTAATTCTCTTAATGAAGTGCATCCTCTCTTCATTTAGAGGTTTAGTGAAAATATCTGCAAGTTGATGATTAGTGTCAATGAATTCTAACACAACATCTCCTTTTTGCACGTGATCTCTAAGAAAGTGATGCCTAATATCTCTATCCTTACTTCTAGAATGTTGGATGGGATTCTTTGAAAGATTAATAGCACTATTATTGTCACATTTGATAAGAATGTGATCAACTACTTTACCAAAGTCTTTTAATTGTTGTTTCATCCAAAAAACTTGGGTGCAACAATAACTCGCCGCCACATACTCGGCTTCCGCGGTGGATAAGGCAACCGATACTTGCTTTTTACTAAACCAAGAGACTAGACATTCTCCTATGAATTAGCAAGTCCTGGAAGTGGTTTTTCTATCTAAAAGACTACCTGCGTAATCCGCATCTGAATCCCCTACTAGGCTAAAGGAAGAGTTCCTAGGATACCAAAGTCCTAAGTGAATAGTGCCAAGTAAATATTTGAAAATTCTCTTTATAACATTAAAATGAGATTCCTTAGGTGAAGATTGAAACCTAGCACACATACAAACACTAAACATTATATCTGGCGTAGAAGCAATTTCATAAAGAAAATATAGCTGAGAATCCCATTTGTGTCTAACGGCTAGTCCACGTGGCAGTTTCTGATTATTTCATCAGGAAAATATAGTCGTTGTCTTTTACCTACTTTCAGAAGTCGCAGTCGTGAGTTTTCTTATATAGGATGCGACAACGGACGTAAATCCATTTATCAAAGTGGTCATTTTTCTTCCTCAAGATTCGCGGTCACTACCAACAAGATGCCTCCATGAAATTTGATTTCCAATAGTCTTCTAGGACACTTGTCAAGCTGTGGTTGTGGACGTGCTTCCCTCTTGAGTCACTTTGAAATTCACGGTCGCGACTAGGGTGTGACATTCACTGCGAATTCGTCTATCACATTATGGGCTTCTTCTTTTCCATAAGTCGTAGCTGAGAATGGCTCCGCGATTTCACCTGCTTGAATTTCATCATATCTTAACATGAGTCGCGATCGCGAATCCTAGATTGCTGTCACGATTTACATGTCATTTTGGAGTTTATCAACTCCTTTCATTTCTTCTTGAGAGATTTATTTATTTTTGCAAAATCAACACTTATTTAAAATATTAGAGATGATCAATCTTCTTTTGTCAAGATCAAAAGAGGTTCTAGATTTAGGATTAACCATCATAGTCCAACAGCTACAATAAAAGAGAAGGAGGTAGAGATGACCTCAAGTGATGAAGAAAGTGACCAGGAAGAAAAGGAGCTAGCAATGCTCTCTAGAAGGACAAAGGAGTTGATCAAGAGAAGAAAAGAAAGAAAAGGCTTTGAAAAGACAACTCCTAATCCAAGAGAGAAATCCAACGATGTCACTTGTCATGAATATGGCAAGCAGGGCAACATTAAGTATGAGTGTCCTAAATTAAAGAAAAAGAATATATTGGACAAAGAGAAGATGAAGAGTTTTTCAGCCACTTGGGATGAAAGCTCAAGTAAGGAAGAGGAAGAAGGAGTGGTTGCCAACATATGTTTCATGGCAGAAGAAGATTTTATAAATGAAGGGAATGTGGCAACCACCAAATCAAGCAATTGGCATGTGGATAGTGGATGTTCCAAGCATATAACTTGAAATAGAAAGCTATTCACAACATTGAAAGAAAAAGAAGGTGGAGATGTCACATTTGGTAACAATGCCAATGGTAAGGTAATTAGCATTGGAACCATTGGTAATAATGGATGTTCTTTAATTGATAATGTTCTTTTAGTTAGTGGCTTACAACATAATTTGTTAAGTGTAAGTCAATTATGTGACAAACGAAATAAAGTCACCTTTGATCCTAGGGAATGTTGAGTCACCACTTTAGTGGATAATGAGGTTATTTTCAAGGGTGAAAGGAAAGGTAATACCTACTCAATTGACTTAGACAATTTGGCTAACCAATCTTTTAAGTGTCTTATGTCTTTTAGCAATGAAGCTTAGTTGTGGCATAAAAGGCTTAGACATGCAAGCATGGATCTTCTTTAAAACCTATCCAAAGGAAAGTTGGTGGAAGGGCTTCCCAAGCTAAATTTCTCCAAAGACAAGACATGTGGTCAATGCCAAATGGGGAAGCAACACCATGCCTCTCACAAAGCCAAAAATGTTGTAAGTTCATTTAGACCACTTCAACTTATCCATATGGACTTGATAGGACCTACTAGAAGTGCTAGCTTAGGTGGAAAGCATTATGCACTAGTCCTTGTAGATGACTACTCTAGGTTCACTTAGGTATCTTTTCTATCTCATAAGAATGATTCATTTGATGCTTTCAAAAGTTTTGCAAAAAAAGTTCAAAATGAAGAAGGTTACTTCATATCTTCTATTAAAAGTGACCATGGAAAGGAATTTCAAAATGAGGCATTTGAAAATTATTGTTTAGAGAATGAAGTTTTTTCATAATTTTTCAACTCCTAGAACACCACAACAAAATGGTGTTATAGAGAGAAAAAATAGAATTTTGGTAGATATGGCTAGAACAATACTCAATGAGTATTCCTTGCCAAATTACTTTTGGGCCAAAGTCATTAATACCTCATGTTATATTACAAATAGAGTTTTCAAAAGACCCATTCTCAATAAATCTTATTACGAGCTTTGGAATGGTAGAAAACCCAAGATCTTATACCTTAGAGTATTTGGATGTAAGTGTTATATTTTGAACACCAAGGATAATCTTGGGAAATTTGATTCTAAAACCAACAAAGGTATTTTCTTGGGATATTCCACCTCTAGTAAAGCATATAAAGTCTTTAACAAAAGTACAATGGTAGTTGAAGAATCTATGAATATTATTTTTAATGGGTTTAGTAAACTTGATCTTAGAAAATGTATTTTTGTTGATGATCTTGTAGACGATCTTGAAAAGCTGGAATTGAATGATTCTATAAGAAAAGTTGATAAAGATAAAGAAGAAGGTGATTCATCAGGAATAGATGAAGACCAACCTCATCAACAACAAGTAGAGCCAAGACAAGATCTACCTAAAGATTGAAGATTCTCCAAGCATCACGCCAAGGACTTAATCATTGGTGATACTTCTAAGGGTGAAGTACTAGATCTTAACTTCATCATTTAGATAATAATATTGCATTTGTTTCTCAACTTGAGCTAAAGTCAATTGATGAGGCTCTTGATGATGAGAGTTGGGTACTTGCTATGCAAGAATAACTCAACCAATTTGAGAGAAACAAAGTATGGGAACTTGTCCCTAGGCCTAAAGAACACCCAATTATAGTTGTAAGTGGGTATTTAGGAATAAGTTAGATGAACAAGGTTTCATTACTAGAAATAAAGCTAGATTGGTTGCTAAGGGATACAACTAAGAGGAAGGCATAGATTATGATGAAACCTTTGCCCCTATAGCAAGATTAGAGGCCATTAGGATTCTTTTAGCATTTGCATGTCATATGAATTTCAAACTTTTTCAAATGGATGTGAAAAGTGCTTTTTTGAATGACATTATAAAGGAGGAAGTCTATGTTGAACAACCTCTTGGTTTTAAGTCTCATTGTTTTCCAAACCATGTTTTCAAATTGAATAAAGACTTATATGGATTGAAACAAGCTCCGAGAGCTTAGTATGAAAGGCTTAGTTCATTTCTCTCAAAAAATGATTTTGAGAAAGGAAAGGTGGACACCACACTTTTTGTCAAAAAACACAAACATGATACATTAATTGTTCAAATCTATGTTGATGATATTATCTTTGGTGCTACTAATGAATCTATTTGTGAGAAATTTGTTAAGTGTATGACTAGGGAATTTTAAATGAGCATGATAGGAGAGCTCAAGTTCTTTCTCGGTCTACAAATCAAGCAATCCAAGGAAGAGATCTTTATCAACCAAGCCAAGTACACAAAGAAAATGCTAAAGAAATTTGACATGGATGGTTGCAAGGTAGCTAAAACTCCAATGAGCAGTACCATCAAGCTAGATAAGGATGAATTGGGTAAGGTGGTAGAAGAAAAGAGATATCGAGATATGATCGGATCTCTACTTTATGTTACTGCTTCTAGGCCATATATCATGTTTAGTGTTTACATGTGTGCTAGGTTCCAATCCTCTACTAAAGAATCTCATTTGAATGCAGTTAGAAGGATCTTTAAGTATTTACATGACACTACACACTTAGGACTATGGTATCCTAGGGATTCTTCATTTAGCCTTGTAAGGTATTCAAATGTGGATTATGCTAGTAGCTTGTTAGATAGAAAAAGCACTTTCAAAACTTGCCAATTTATAGGTGAATGTCTAGTTTCTTGGTTTAGTAAAAAGTAAGTATCAGTTGCCTTATCCACCGCGGAAGCTGAGTATGTGGTGGCGGGTTATTATTGTACCCAAGTTCTTTGAATGAAACAACAATTGAAGGATTTTGGCAAAGTAGTTGATCACATTCCCATTAAATGTGATAACACAAGTGCTACTAATCTCTATAAAAATCCCATCCAACACTCTAGAAGCAAGCACATAAACATCATACATCATTTTCTTAGAGATCATGTGCAAAAAGGTGACATTGTGTTGGAATTTATTGATACAATTCATCGACTTATAGATATTTTAAGCAAATCTCTAAATGAAGAAAGGTTGAACTTCATCAAAAGAGAATTGGGAATGCTTGATGGAAGCTCCCTAAAGTGAAAATTTTTGGTCTCTTGTGTAATACTGCTATATGTATTGGTATTTGTTGATTTGTGATATTAATATATCTATTTTTTTGTTGATCACAATTTTTCATTTTTCAAAAATTAGTTTTTCAATTCTTATCCTTGCTGACTTATAATTCGCGGTCGCTATTCCTTATTCACGATCGTGAATTACAAGTCAATTTCATTCAGCTGTCAAATGTCAATTTGCAATCGTGAAATTTCTGCTCCATCATGAATTTTGGTCAGTTTTTTAAAAATGTGACCGTTAACACGCCTTTTCCCAAGGAAAATTTGTCCGTTACTCACATTTTTCAGAATTCGCGGTCGTGACTCATGAATTTGCAGACTCGAATTAGAGTAACTGCTTATGGAATTAAATGATTTGACTACCAACCGTTTTCTCTCTTCATTTAATCCATTTCTAGCCATTTATGACCCTTCTCACACCCCCTCATTGCCTATAAATACCCCTTTCAATAGTGCTCTCATCACCTCACTTCCAAACATCATCTTTCTCTCTCTAAAAAATCTCTCTAAATCATTAAGCTCTATGGCTCCAAAGAAGTTCTCTAAGGCAGACAAGGGCGAGGCAGTGGCTCAACCATTTGCACCTCCTGCCCTCCATCTCATGAAAGAAATAACCAAAGAAGAAAAAGATAGATTCAAGGCAAACTCTTCCAAGGTCATTCTCCCAAACAAGATTCCATCAACATTCATGTTGGAAACTTTGGGCATCAACGCTGAAATTAAAGCCTTTCTCTCCAACTTAGGATGGAATGAGTTCATCTTTCGAGATGAACCCGGATACGAGGAGGTTGTGCGAGAGTTTATATGCTCCGTGCAACTAAGCCAAAAATTCGATTAGAGAGCCGACCAATACGGGTTAGTGTTATAGACCTTTGGCAACCCTTTTTTATTACCTTTGACCAGTTGTCTTCCCTTTTCAACTTGCAAGTCGGAGAACACATCCCCTTTATCATCTTCGCACTTGATGTTATATACTTCAAATTTTGGTCGAAGATTTCCATTGAAACTAAACATGACCCCCGTTCTTCTTTATCCAAACACATCAAGTCCCTCCAAACACATCAAGTCCCTACCCCTTTGGATCCTTCATCGTATCATCACCTTCTTCATAAACTCAAGATGTGATGCTAACGAGAAGGTTTCTCAAAAAGACTTAGCGTCCTTGTTTTGCCTTGTCAAGAACAAACCAATCCAAACTGGCTATTACCTTGTGGATCAATTGATTCATATGTGTACAAATCCCAAAAGCCAGTTTCTCTTGCCCTCCCATATAATAGCCATCTACCATTTTGTTGGAGCACTTGATGAGGAGAAAGAGAAATTCCTTACAAAGAAGCTCCTTCCTTTTCAAAGCTTTATAGACCTAACCTTTCTCATAAACGCTAAGGGCATTCATCCAGATACATATAATTATACCCTTGGTGCGATAGGGGCAAAGAAGATGGAAACCTCCCAAGCTTCAAAGAGAAAGAGGATTCAAATTGAAGAAGGCACCACACAAGTCCCTCCTCATTAACCAAAAGCCAAGATGAAGTTATCTCTTGCCACCATTAATCAAAAGTTGGACAAACTAATGAGGATGATGAAGAGAAGTTTCCTCTTCCTTTCACATCTTTACAATGATATGGTGGATCTCCAAGAGAAACTAGGAGTTTCTCCTTGCCATCTTCTGGACTTCATTGAATTTGACGATACGCAAGATGGAGATGGCAAAGAAGACAACATTGAGGATGGGGATGAAGCTGAGGGAGCAACGCAAGTACAAGAGGCACCATCTTCCAGAGATGATAATGATTCTCTACTCCTTTAGATTAGGGATCTTTTGTATTTGTTTTCATTTTCTTTATGTTTTTTTTAACAAAAATTGTGATCCCACAGTTTTGTAAATAAAAAAGTTATTTTCTTGCAATACATTGTCTTATGTGTGATGCATTTTATCTTTATAAGAGTATTCTTCTTTTACTCCTTATGTATGCTTATAATTGTTTCTTATTTCCCATACACTCTTTTTTTGAGCTTGCCAAAGGGGGAGAGATAGTAAGTATTTTAGTTTAAAAGGGAATATTAACTTGAAAATTATAGCATATGTTAAGAGGGAGCATCATGAGCATTATACTTAGCTTTTTAGCAATTTTACTTTTCTTGATTGAATGCCAAACTTAAAAGTTTCATCTTAAGCATTCACTCATACAATACCCCAACTTCACATTTCTGTATTATTTTTTTCACTTAGGATCAATTTATGTTGTCAAAATAAAAAAAAGGAGGAGATTGTTGGACTAGGGTCATTAACCCTAAGTCTTAGACCTCTTTTGATCTTGACAAAGGGGATTAATCAATTTTAATGTTTCAAATTTAGTATTATTTTGCAATTTTTAGTTAGTCTTTACATTAAAAGTTAGATGGAGTTAAAAAATCTCCAAAGTAAGCTAGTCGCTTCTAATTTGCGACTGCAACTTGATAAATCACGACCGTGAACTAGACTAAGGTAGGTTGACAAATTGGACAGATGTATTTGCGGGCCACTTCTCTGCCGCGACCAATGCAAAGAAAGGAAAGCCAAAGTCACAAACAAATTTGCAGTGTAAGTCATACCTCAGTCGCCACTGTAAATTTCAAAGTAACTCAAGAGGGAATCAAGTCTAAAATCACAACTTGACAAGTGTCTCAGGTAACTGTTGGAAGACAAAAATCATGATGGGAACTTGTTGGTAGCGATGGTGAATCCAAAAGAAGAAGATGAACACTTTTGGCAGACGAATTTGCGTCCTCAATTACGGCCTATACAAGAGAAGTCACGACCGCTACTTTTGAGAATAGGTGAAAGACAATGACTATATTTTCCTAGTGAACTAATGAGAAGCTATCACATGGACTAGCCGTTAGACACAAATGGGGTTTTTCGTATGAAATTTAGATTTTGCGACCGCTAACGAGTAGTAGCGACCGCCAATTGGTACTGTCAAGCATTTAATGCTAAAATCTATCTAGAACACTTTGAAGATTTTATACCATTTTTATTGTAACATCTCTTTGGTGGGTAGAGGCTATAAATACCTCACTAAATAGATGTAAATACAAGAGAGTTGATAACTTTGTAACCAAACTCTTGCAATTTTGCTACTCAATCTTTTCTATTCTTTAAGTCATTGTTGGGTGTGAACATAAACACCAATTGTAATAGGTTGTAGTGTGAGCCTGTCAAAACACTAAGAGAGGTTATTGTGTGAGCCTGTTAAAACACAAGTGTAAAGGTTGTTGTGTGAGCCTTAAAACACATGAGTATAGGTTGTTGTGTGAGCATTCAAAATATAAGTGTAAAAGTTTGGTGTAAGCTTGAAAACACCTTTGAAAGATAGTGGAACACCCAATTTCTAAGAATTGGGGAGTGGATGTAGGGTCGTTTATACTCAAACCACTATAAATCTTGTGTTTCTTTTCTGCTCATTTCTTTTCTCCCTTTCCTGTTTTAATTTTTATACACCAATTCAACCCCTCCTCCTTCTTGGTGCCTAGGGACAACAAAAACAACATTCATAGATTCTTCAACTACCATTGAACTTTCGTTAAAGACTCTATATGCCTTGCTAAAGGTGGAATAACCTAAGAAGATTCCTTCATTGGTCTTGGAATCAAATTTCTCAAGATTATCCTTGGTGTTCAAGATATAACACTTACATCCAAACACTCTAAGGTATGATATCTTGGGTTTTCTACCATTCCATATCTCATAAGAAGTTTTATTGAGAATATGTCTTTTAAAAACTCTATTTGCAATATAACATGCAGTGTTAATGGCTTTGGCCCAAAAGTAATTTAGTAGAAAATACTCATTGAGCATTGTTCTAGCCATTTCCACCAATGTTCTATTTTTCCTTTTTACAACACCATTTTGTTGTGGTGTTCTAGGAGCTAAAAAATTATGAAAAACTCCATTCTCCAAGCAATAATTTTCAAATGATTTATTTTGAAATTCCTTTGCATGGTCACTTCTAATATAATATATGAAGTAACCTTTTTCATTTTGAACCCTTTTTGCAAAACTTTTGAAAGCATCAAATGAGTCATTCTTATGAGTTAGGAGGGATACCCATGTAAACCTAGAGTAGTCATCTACTAGGACTAGTGCATGGTGTTTTCTACCTAGGCTCGCACTTTTAATGGGTCCTATCATGTCTATATGGATAAGTTGAAGAGGTCTAGTTGAACTTACCACATTTTTGGCTTTATGAGAGGTATGGTGTTGCATCTACTAATAGTTTAAACTTTTCTGGCATACAAAAAATTGTACTTTTGTTTTTATTTTTGTATATAAGAGTTCAAAATTTTTTTTATGCCAGAGAAGTTTAAAAGTAAAAAGGAATAAAAAGGATTAGTCTCATCTTTAGTACTATTAAGATAACAAGGAAGAAAGAAGCATGGATTCAAGGTTAAGTAGAGAAAAGATGCCTCCAAATTAAGAATGAAACTAGCATTAGTTAGTAATTCCTATATTTAATTAGCTAGATAGTTAGCATAATCAGTTATGTAAATACTTATATAAATACAACTTTGTTGTCTCTATTAATAACATTTACATATTTTTTGAATTCTCATTTAACAAATCACATGGTATCAGAGCTTTAGAATTTTCTCTCTCTAGATATTGTTTTCATTAGTTTGCATCTTGTTATGCATTTCTTTCTTCTTAGTTAGTTGCGTACTTGTAAGTTTTTCTTAAAATTTATAAATGGTAGTTCCAATTGCAATGTTATTTTCATATTCTTCTCTCAATTTTGTTGAAGATGTTTCATTGCCTTATTTTCTTCATCATAGTGAGAGTCATAGTTCTATTTTGTGTGAGATTCGAAGCCAACTGTGATGAATTTCTCTACTTGTTGTAAATCTTTTCTTCTTATTATGTGGATTAAAAACAAAGATTTTATGGTAGGACTATTTCTAAACCAACACTTAATGATCTTGTGTATTTCTCTTAGCTTCACTATAACAATCTTCTTATTGCTTGGCTATTATGATTTATTTCTCTTTCCATTGTTTTTATAGTGTTTTATAAGAGGAAGCTTAAAAGTACATTACAGATTTTCTCAACTTGATGAGGTTAGGATCTATCATTTATAAAATGTACTTAACATAAAGACTTAAGGTACTCATATTTTTTATACTTACTTATCTGATTTAACTGGTATTTATGAAGAATTGAGGAATTATAAGAATTTTCCATATTACTATTTTTGAGAGTGTAACTAGGCTTATTTTCAAAGTTCACAGAAGCATAAGGAAAAGGTTTGTGTTTAAGTTCCTTAATGGACTTAATGAAGGATTATAAACATTAAGGTCTTACATCATTTTTATAAAGCCTTTTCCTTCTCTTGATCAAGTCTAGAATCTAATTTTTTAGAGAGGAAACTCAAAAATCTATTGATATAAACATAAAATTTGAGTGACTTATCATCTGCTATGGCTATGAAGAAAGAATAGTCTACTATTACTTGTCACTATAATGGAGAGCCTGGTTATACTAAATCTAAATGTTATAAGTTGTATATATTTTCTTTAGAATTTAAGTTTACCAATAGTTGTATGTATTTTCTTTAGAATTTAAGTTTACCAATATAAAAGTATATACTTGTTACCAATCTAAAAGCATGTATTTACCAGAGTTCTACAAATTTAGTTTTGAATCATCTCTTATTCCATAGAATTACTTACAAGGTATTACTTATGTCCTTCAAATAAATCTTTCTAAGGATCAAATTCCAAATGTCTTTTTTTTTAATGACCCGATCTATTCTATCACTAACGCAATCAAAATATATTTTTAAAACTCTTATCACCTCTCTCACTAATATTGTAGGTGTGCAACACCTGAATTTTTTTTTTTTTACTATAAATCTATTTTATAGTAAATATTTCATTTTAAATTTGAACTTCCACCTTGGATCATTAGTAGTGGAGCAATTGATCATATAGTTTGTTCTTTAAGTTTTTTTGTTAGTTACATATTAGTTAATAATGCATATGTTCAACTTCCTAATGGTATGAGAGTTTTAATGTCTCACATTGGTGTAGTATAGTACAACTTACACCATCTTTTGCTCTATTTAATGTTCTTTTTATACCCTCTTTTATTTTCAATTTAATCTTTATTAGCTAATTGAATTTGACTAATAAGTATGCCTTCATTTTCATCTCCATTTTTTGCTTCAGGTAGGTCATCTCATCATGGTTGATAATTGGACTGACTAAACTAAAAAATGGCTTGTTTTACTTGTAACATTCTTCATTTAAATCTTTCTCTTCCATTGCAAGTGTTATTTTTCTGCAAATGTGTTTGTAAATAGCAAGACTATAGATGTTGTTGGCCTTATGCACCAAGAAGGGAGGGGAGGGGGGGGGGGGGGGGGCGGGGATGGAGGGGGAAGGGTTGAGTTGGTGTATAAAAATTAACATTGGAAAGAGAGAAGAGAAATGAGTAGGAAAGAAACACACAATTTATAGTGGTTCGGGTATAAACAACCCTACGTCCACTCCTTAATTCTTAGAAATTGGGTATTCCACTATCTTTCAAAGGTGTTTTTAAGCTTACACTAAACTTTTACACTCGTGTTTTGAGGGCTCGACACAATAACCTATACACTTGTGTTTTAAGGCTTACACAACAACCTTTACACTTGTGTTTTAACAGGCTCACACAACAACCTCTCTTGTGTGTTAAGGCTCACACAACAACCTATTATAATTGGTGTTTATGCTCACACCCAACAATGACTTAAAGAATAAAAAAGAGTGAGTAGTAAAATTGCAAGAGTTTGGGTACAAACTTATCAATTCTCTTGCATTTACATTTGTTTGGTAAGGTATTTATAGCCTCTACCCACCAAAGAGACGTTGCAATAAAACTGGTACAAAATCATCAAAGTGTGCTAGACAAATTTTAGCATTAAATGCTTGACAGTCTTAATTCGTGGTCGCAAAAACCAATTTCTATAAGGAAAGCCCTATTTGTGTATAACGGCTAGTCCACGTGGCAGCTTCTTATTAGTTCACTAGGAAAATATAGTCGTTGCCTTTCACCTGCTCTTAAAAGTAGCGATTGTGATTTATCTTGTATAGGACGTGAATTCCTCTGCCAAAAGTGTTCATCTTCTTCTTTTGGGTTCGCGGTCACTACCAACAAGTTCTCGTCATGATTTTTGACTTCCAACGGTTACTTTGGACACTTGTTGTTGGACTAGGATAGTTAATCCTAAGTCTATAACCTTTTTTGATCTTGACAAATGAGATTGATTATCATTAATATTTCAAATAAGTGTTGATTTTGCAGAAATAGATACATCTCTCAAGAAGAGATGGAAAGAGTTATTAAACTCCAAAGAAACATGTAAATCACGAATGTAATCCAGGATTCGAGACTGTGACTCATGTTGAAACATGCTAAAAATCAGGCAGGCAAAATAGCAGAGCTACTCTCGGCTGTGATTCATTCAAAAGAAGGAGTCCAAAAATGCTAGACGAATTTGCGGTGTGTGTCAAGCCTTAGTCGAGGCTGCAAATTTTAAAGTAACTCAAGATGGCAGCAAGTTCACAACCAGAGCATGATAAGTGTTCCAAGTGACCGTTAGAAAACAAAAATTGCGAAGGCTATGTGTTGGTAGCGACTGCGATTCGTGAAGTGGATAATGCAAGTTCTGACAAACGAATTCGTGTCCTTAGTCTCGTCCGGTACAAATTAATTTGCGACCGCTATTTTTGTGAGCAGGTGAAAGGCAACGACTGTATTTTCCTAGTGAACCAATGAGAAGCTGCCATGTGTACTAGCCAGTAGACACAAACATGTTTTTTCACTGCAATTTTTGGCTCCCATATGGAAATTCAAAATTCTCGACCACGAAAGAGTAATAGCGACAGCGAATGAAGCCTGTCAAGCATTTAATGTAAAATCTGTCTAGCACACTTTGAAGATTTTGTACTAGTTTCATTGCAATGTCTCTTTGGTGGGTAGAGGCTATAAATACCTCACCAAACATATGTAACTGCAAGAGATTTCATTAATTTGTAACCCAAACTCTTGCAATTTTGCTACTCATTCATTTCTTTTCCTTTAGTGATTGTTTGGTGTGAGCATAAACACCATTTGTAAAGGTTGTTGTGTTAGCCTATTAAAACACTCTAGAGAGGTTATTGTGTGAGCCTGAAAAATACAAGTGTAAAGGTTGTTATGTGAGCCTCTAAAACACAAGTGTAAAGATTATTGTGTGAGCCTTTGAAAACACAAGTGTAAAAGTTTAGTGTGAGCTTAAAAACATCATTGATAGTTAGTTGAATACCCAATTACTGAGAATTGGGGAGTGGACATAGGGTCGATTATACCCGAACCACTATAAATAGTGTGTCCTTCAATCTTCTTCTACCTTTCTATTTTAATTTTTATACTTCAATTTAAACCCCCTTCTTAGTGCTAAGGGCCAATAAGTGGTATCAGAGCTTTGTTTCACAATCAAACCTTCATTGGGTGAATAAAGATCATGGCACAAGAAGGAATCCACACATATCTCAAATCCTACTTTGATGGAGCTGACTATACTCACTGGAAGTATAGGATGGAAATTTACCTTGACACCAATGTGGTGGATCTCTGGGATGTTGTAGTCAAAGAATGGAAGCCACCCACCAAGATAGTGGATGGAAGTGAAGAACTCATTCCAAGAGAAGAGTGGGTTGAAGAATATAGAAGATCAAATGGCAAGAAAAAGAGAGTCATGGCAATTCTTCTAAGCTCTCTTTCAAGAGAAGAGATTGGAAGAGTACAACATTGCTAAATAGCCCATGGGATATGGAAAGCATTGGAGAACTATCACGAAGGCACCACAATGGTGAAATCCAGCAGGCTAGAAATGTATGTGACGAAGTAGGAGTTGTTCATGATGAAGGAGAATGAGAGCATCACCGACATGACCAACAGACTTCTAGTAATCATCACTAACATGAAGAAGTTTGGTAGGATTCTCACAAATCATGAGGTAAACTCCAAAATATTGAAATATTTGCCTCTTGAAAAGTTTGATGCTAGAGTGTGCAGTATTCAAGAATCCAATCCATAAATAAGGAAGGTGCAAACAAATGTCTTGATAGGCAAACTCTTAACTCATTATTAGCCTTAAAGAAAGATGAGGAGAGGAAGAAAATGAGGAATCAAGAAGAAAAATCTGAAAAACTTGAAAAGAGAACCTTGGCACTCAAATCCTCAATAAAGGAAAAGGAGGTGAAAACTACCTCTAGTGATGAAGAAAGTGACAATGAAGAAGAAGAGCTAGCAATGCTCTAAAACAGGACCAAGGAGTTAATTAGAAGGAGAAAAGAAAGAAGAAGCTTCGAGAAGACAACTCCTAATCCTAGAGAGAAATCAAATGAAGTCACTTATTATGAGTGTGGCAAGTAAGGCGATATCAAGCATGATTGTCCCAAGCTAAAGAAAAAAAAGAGATGGGACAAGGAGAAGAAGAAGAGTTTCTCAACTACTTAGGATGACAGCTCAAGTGAAGAAGTGGAAGAAGGAGAGGTGGCCAATATATGCTTCATGGCACTAAGGGACTCTTCACAAGAGGTAAGTACATCTTCCCACTCTAATTCTGATTATGAGGTAGATGATATAGATGAAGACCTTTTAGAAGCTCTAACTATGAAGTGTGACAAGTATAAGTCACAAATTAAAACATATAAGAAGAAGTGCTCAAAACTAGAAGACGAATACAAGTCTCTAAATGAGCTTGTAAATGAATTGAGGACTTCTAATGAAGAACTCAAGAAATCTATTGAAAAATTATCTACATCATCTTCTTCCTTAGCCATACTTAGAAAGGAGAATGACACTCTTAAAAGAGAAGTCATTGAGCTTAGAAGCTCAATCTCTAAATTCTATAAAGGAAAAGAGGTTTTAGACACTCTTATTATGTCACAAAGGCCACTTTTAATTAGGCATGGTCTAGGCTTTAACGGAGCTTCCTCATCTTCTACAACTACATTTGTTAGAGCTTCACAACCTCAAACCTCAAGCATTGAGGTAATTGGGAAGAAAAGTGCTCCTAGCACTAAACCTTCTATGCCTAAGGGCAAAAGGAAGGCTTCCTAAAGCTCTAAAGCTACGACTCAAAGAGCTAACCATGCCTACATTTACAACAAAAAGCATGGTCATCCTCATAAAAAATCTTCTACTCCTACTCATCATATATGTTCATGCATGCAATCATATGATCATGGTATGAGAAGGCCCCTTACTCATACTAAATATGTATAAAGGAGAAAGACTCCTAAGTCTATACTCTAATGCCATTATTGCATGAAATATGGGTATATCAACATCCATTGTTACATTAGGAAGGCTCACCTCAAGTTAGAGGATCCTTCATTTTCTAACCCCTAAGGACCCAAGTATGCTTGGGTACCAAAGAAAAGGTGATTGACATTTGTTTTGTCGGGAAGTGTGACTACCACCAAAACAAGCAATTGGCATGTGGACAGTGGATGCTCAAAGCATATGACCAAAAATAGAAGACTATTCACATCACTTAAAGAAAAAGAAGGTGGAGATGTCACATTTGGTAGCAATGCCAAGGGTAAAGTAATTGGTATTAGTACCATAGGTAAGGATGGTTGTTCATTAATAATTGATAATGTTCTTTTAGTTAGTGGCTTACAACATAATTTGTTAAGTGTAAGTCAATTGTGTGACAAAGGTAACAAGGTCACCTTTGATCCTAGAGAATGCCGAGTTACCACTTTGGTGGATGATGAAGTTATTTTCAAGGGTGAAAGGAAAGGCAATACCTACTCAATTGTCTTAGACAATTTGGCTAACCAATCTTTCAAGTGTCTTATGTCTATAAGCAATGAAGCATGGTTATGGTATAAAAGACTTGGGCATACAAGGATGGAACTTCTTCAAAGTCTCTCTAAAGGAGAACTAATGGAAATACTTCCCAAATTAAACTTCTCTAAAGACAAGACATATGGTCCTTGCCAAATGGGGAAGCAACAACATGCCTCTCACAGAGCCAAAAATGTTTTAAGTTCATCTAGACCTCTTCAACTTATTCATATGGACTTAATAGGACATACTAAAAGTGTTAGCCTCGGTGGAAAACATTATACACTAGTCCTTATAGATGATTACTCTAAATTTACATGGGTATCCTTCTTAGCTCATAAGAATGATTCATTTGATGTTTTTAAAAGTTTTGCAAAAAGAGTTCCAAATGTAAAAATGTTACTTCATTTCTTCTATTAAAAGTGACCATGGAAAAGAATTTCAAAATGAATCTTTTGAAAACTATTGTTTAGAGAATGAAGTTTTTCATAATTTTTCAACTCATAGAACACCACAACAAAATGGTGTTGTAGAGAGGAAAAATAGGACTTTGGTAGAGATGGCTAGGACAATGCTCAATGAGTATTCATTACCTAATTACTTTTAGGCCGAAGCCATCAATACCTCATGTTATATTGCAAATAGAGTTTTCAAAAGACCCATTCTCAATAAAACATCTTATAAGCTATAAAATGGTAGAAAACCTAAGATTTCATATCTAAGAGTATTTGGATGTAAGCGCTATATTATGAATACCAAGGATAATCTTGGTAAATTTGATTCCAAGATAAGTGAAGGAATTTTTTTAGGCTATTCCACCTTAAGCAAGGCATAGAGAGTCTTCAATAAAAGTTCGATGGTAGTTGAAGAGTCTATGAATGTTGTCTTTGATGAGTTTAGTAAACTTGATCTTGGGAAAGGAGTATTTGTTGATGATCTTGTAGGTAATCTTGAAAAGCTGGAATTGGAAGATACTACAAGAAGAAATGATAAAGATAAGGAAAAAGGTGAATCATCAAGGATGGATGAGGAACCACAACATCAACAAGAAGATGAACCAAGAAAAGATCTACCCAAAGATTGGAGATTTTCTAAGTAGCACCCCAAGGACTTGATTATTGGTGATACCTCTAAGGGAGTAAGTACTAAATCTCAACTTCATCCTTTAGATAATAATCTAACATTTGTTTCTCAATTAGAGCCGAAGTCAATTGATGAAGCTATTGATGATAAAAGTTGGGTACTTGCTATGCAAGAAGAACTCAACCAATTTGAGAGAAACAAAGTATGGGAACTTGTCCCTAGGCCTAAAGAACACCCAATTATAAGTTGTAAGTGGATGTTTAGGAACAAGTTAGATGAGCAAGGTGTCATCATTAGAAACAAGGCTAGATTGGTTGCTAAGTGATACAACCAAGAAGAAGGCATAAACTATAATGAAACCTTTACCCCCGGAGCAAGATTAGAAGCTATTAGGATTCACTTAGCATTTGCATGTCATATGAATTTTAGACTTTTTCAAATGGATGTTAATAGTGCATTTTTAAATGGCATTATTGAGAAGGAAGTTTATGTTGAACAACCTCCTGGTTTTGAATCACATTGTTTTCCAAACCATGTTTTCAAATTAAATAAAGCTTTGTATGGAATGAAACAAGGTCAAATAGCTTGGTATGAAAGGCTTAGTTTATTTCTGTTGCAAAATGATTTTGAGAAAGTGAAGGTTGGCACCATACTATTTGCGAAAAAACACAATCTTGACACTTTAATTATCCAAATCTATGTTGATGATATTATCTTTGGTGTTACTAATGAATCTCTTTGTGAGGAATTTGCTAAGTGTATGACTAGGGAATTCAAAATGAGCATGATGGGAGAGCTCAAATTCTTTCTTGGTCTATAAATCAAGCAACTCAAAGAAGGGATCTTCATCAACCAAGCTAAGTACACAAAGGAAATGTTAAAGAAATTTGGCATGGAAGGATGCAAGGTAGCAAAAACTCCAATGAGTAGTACCATCAAGCTATACAAGGATGATTCGGGTACGGTAGTACATGAAAAGAGATAGCGAGGTGTGATTGGATCTCTACTCCATCTTATTGCTTCTAGGCCAGATATAACGTTTAGTGTTTATATGTGTGCTAGGTTTCAATCTTCACCTAGGGAATCTCATTTGAATGCTGTAAAGAGAATTTTCAAATATTTGCACGACACTATTCACTTAGGACTTTGGTATCCTAAGAACTCTTCTTTTAGCCTAGTAGGGTATTCGGATGCGGATTACACAGGTAGTCTTTTAGATAGAAAAAACACTGTCGAGACTTGCCAATTCATAGGAGAATGTCTAGTCTCTTGGTTTAGTAAAAAGCAAGTATCGGTTACTTTGTCCACCGCGGAAGCTAAGTATATGGCGGCGGATTGTTGTTACACCCATGTTCTTTGGATGAAACAACAATTAAAGGACTTTGGTAAAGTAATTGATCACATTCCTATCAAATGTGACAATACTAGTGTTATTAATCTTTCAAAGAATCCCATCCAACATTTTAGAAGTAAGCACATAGATATTAGGCATCACTTTCTTAGAGATCATGTGCAAAAAGGTGATGTTGTGTTAGAATTCATTGACACTAATCATCAACTTGCAGATATTTTCACTAAACCTCTAAATGAAGAAAGGATGCACTTCATTAAGAGAGAATTGGGATTACTTGATGGAAGCTCCCTTAAGTGAAAATTCTTATTTGATCTAGTATGATATATGTGTGTGTGATATGTTTGATTGATGA